>VZTO01021619.1:0-13409 GCA_013400615.1 Syrrhaptes paradoxus
TTCTGTGATTCTGTGATGTCCAGCTGTGGGGACCCAGCAATCTCACCACCCCACCTTCAAATCAGTCCTCTCACCTCTTCCATTATCACCGTTGCTTTAGTAGGAACCCAATTTCTAAATGCTTGGCCTAGTGCTAACTTGAAAAGCAATTTCCTGAACTCCACATACTTTAGGGAAAACCCAACCGTGGGCATTGCTCTTACCTCAGAAGGTGGTGTTAGTTAACATATAACTTCAACAAAGCCTTTTTCTACAGCTAGCAACAAACACACTGGCTCTGGCAGGGCAACACAGTCCTTGGAAGTTTGGAGAGGATGAGCAGAGCTGCCTTTTCAACAGCACTGTTTGGTCAAGTCTTTACTTTCAATGTTAAACCTCAGCAACCTATTTTTAGCCTAATTTCCTGAGACAAGGTTGAAGGCAGTTGTTTGCTTGCTCTCCAACATAACCCTGGTAACGTCTTAACCCCCAGCCATCCCCAGGAGCAGTACCCAGCCCAAAGCTTGCTGGACCAAAGCCAGCCTTCCCATCTTGGCCATCCCCTCTTAGTCACAACCAGACAAGAAAGGAACCTTGTCAGTGACCTACCAGGCCTCTTGGTTTGCTAAATACACCCCTGCAGCTGCTCACAATAGTACCACTGGTTAAACTCTTTCCCTGCTTTACAGTAAGAGGCACCATTTGGCGACTTCTATTTTGGTTTTCTGTCATCAAGCCCCATCAGAAATCCAGCTTGCCTTTGAATTTATGAGACTATACTTATGCAATCGTCATTTATTTAATATAATCTCTATTTTTATATTTTTTTTGGTGACAGCAATATGGGCTGATGAGAGACATGGCACCTTTCACACTTCTCCCAGGCTGCACACCATAACCTTAAACAATTTCTTCTGTGTTTGCTTTGTACATGTAACAGTGCTAGTTGCAGGGAAAATGGAAGGAGGGATGGTGTCCTCAGCATACCGTCTTTGCCAGAAATCAAACCGGTACTCTTATGTCCACAAAGACACCTACAGCTTAAGAAAATCAAACCCAAAAGGCTGATTCGCAGCCTGAGATTCCCGACACCATTACAAGTGATTCAGAAATAAACCCTAATAGATGAGAGTCCACCCATCTACAACCAAAGTTTCCATCTCAAGTTCTTTGATATGTATATATGTGTGTATTTCTCTATCTGTTTTAAAACCTCTTGGGGTTTCAGTCTCCAGATTTGTGGCTTCTGTTTTTCCCTGCAGCCGCAAGCATCTCTGAGCCCACGTTAAACTTTTCCTTTTCCCAAGATGTTATTCTGCATCTCACAGACTCATAATTATTATTTTTGTAGGAAGCCTGTGTTTGCCATTTAATTTTCAGGGTACAAAGACCTGAACAATCCACTTAAAATGAAGAAAAACATTTTTCCTCATCTCTGCAGTAGAGCTGCCCAGCTATTTATCAAACTTGTGCTACACGGTGCTGCCTTCGCCATGTGGTTTGACCACAGCTCAAGAAGTTCTGCATGTACGGCAGACTGAAAGTGATAAAAATATTTTTGATTTGGGTTAAGATTTGGGGTTTTTTTTTGTTTGTTTCATGTTGAAAAAATGGCATGTGGACTTCAAATGTTTGAACTAAGTTATTGGATATTATCCCATCAAACTAGGCTGTTTCAGGGGAGCAGGTTGAGAAGTGAGGAACAAAATGATGAAGAAAGTGAAGGTAAAATCTGGGCTGAGCACAATTTACCAAAGATTGACAAAAAAAAAAAAAAAAAAGTTTTACTATTGCTCAGCACATACTACTGGAGAACTTATCCCTCTTGCTTTCCATGGGAATCCACATTGTGTGGTTTCCCATCAGACCATCTAATTATTGACAAGCTCAATCAACTGCCACACAAATTATTTCAAACACAAGTCGGTTCAAATCCTTATTAGATATTACAGGTCAAATTTATTTTCTTTCAGCCTGTATTTTTTTAAGCCTAGGCTGTCAGCAGACAAATAACAATGAACAGTGGAACCAAGAAAGTAGCTCCAGGATCAAATATAAACTTTCTTGGTCAATCTGGACATGAAACATTAAAAAAAAAAAAGGAAAAAAAGTTATTTAACTCTCTAAACTTACTTGAAACATAAATTTCTGTTTTCCTAGTATTAATCTGTACTAGACATCAGTGTTAAAAATAAACACATAAATCTGGTGAAGGTTTGGAAGAATAAATTTCAATATTTTATAACAAAGGATAGTATGAATGAATCCCAGTGTGTTCCCTTCTGATATTCTCATTTTGATACAATGGATTTTGACTACCTGATTTTTGTGTCTTTCATTACAAAGGCTATTTATTTTATTAACTACATTTTTTTCAGAGATGCCTAGGTACATGATGGAGAGTCTGGGAAAGCAACCTGCTTTCCTAGACATACCTGCACTGCTTCAAAATAACTATAGGAAAGGAAATTATTAAAAGGAAGCAGAAGGTAGGGTTTTATTTCATGTCTGATGATGTTACTGCTGCCACAAATGTTTAAATATCAATCAGGTGTCTACAATTAGCTAATGCAAGACTTTGACCCAATGCCCCATGAGAACTGAGATCCATTTTCCATTCCCACTCCGTCCTGCTTCATAACGCAGAGGATTTGTGAGAGTTTGAGAGTGTGGGGGGATTAATTTTCATTAAATGTATCAATGCACCAAAACAAGCCGCTGAGGTACCAAATCTCAGGCTTACATTTTGCATCACCTGGCTGTCCACCTGGAAAATTAATCCTGCTAAATTATCCTCCTCCTTCAACATGCCCAAGTCTTCCCCTTGCTTTGGTGTTTCTGCCAAATGTGGTAACTGTAGGACTAGTTTTATGACGTAAAGCTGGGGAGCTCCATGTCATTTCTATTGTTTTTTTAAACAGTAATTTAAAATATTAAGCTCATGATAGCTAATAGAAAAAAAAGTCTAATCCCAATCTCATTTCAAGAGTAGGAAAAACAATATCCAGGACTTACTATTAAAAAAAAAAAAGGATTAATGTTGAGAATGGGCTGCTGAGAATACCCTGTTCTCCAGTTATAATGAAAAAATAGCCCATGGAGCCACAGAAGCCACAAGGATCTTGACTCTTGGCTCAGAAGGATGGGGATATCGTGGGCAGGAAGCTCAGCCTCCCAAGGAAACCCGTCACAAAAATCTCCTAAATGCTTCAGAAAAGGGAAAAGCATGCAGTTTTCTACAGAAGGCAGTTTGCAAAGGAGCCATCGTTGCTACACGGCTCACAAAATCAGCTTTCACACTCTTGGAAGCAACATCTTGTAATCCAAAGACTCCAGAAGTATTGACTCAGTGGAGATCTGCTGGCATGCTGAGTTTCAATCTCTTCTCCCAAAGCAGCGGAGCTGCTAAGAGGACGGACACAGGGTAACCACCAGCCTCCATCTCTCCCAGCCTTTTTTTTGCAAGTTAAAAAAAATTTCTGGTCCCGTTCCTCCTCCTTTTTTCATTCCTCCCCTCACATTGGCCTTACCCAGTCGTTGCCCTTTTCACCAGCACAACAATCTCCCAAATTATCTCTCTTGGAGATTCAGAGCATTGATGGTAAGAGCAAACATTGAGGCCACTGTAAATGTCCACATTCAATTATAATATTAAAGTCGTGTATCTGCTTTAAGGTCCATTGCAGGAGAAAATTAGAAATGGAATTTATAGCACTGATCGTACTCCTTGCATTTCTTCCCACCTTCACACACACGTTTCAGCTTTCCATTTTATGACCATCTCATCACTGAGCGCATGGTCCATGGCTGCAGTTTTGCTTCCAACTTGCACAGACTTCATTGCAAAAGGCAAAGCTGTCTGAACAGCAAACCTCCCCCAAGAGCAAACCCAGACCAGACTTTTCAGGGCAATAATCGCCAAAACAGTGAATCCCAGTAAAGCTGTAGGTACCATCAATGCTTTCCTGGTCGGCTCCCTCCTGTTGAGCTCTTGCCTTCTCTGTTTAAATGAAGCTCAGGAGGGGAATATAAGCCCTTTCGGTGGTGGAACAAGAATATATTTTCTAAGCAAAAGACAAAAAAATGCAACAGGGAGTGTAGCTCAATAAAGCTCAAACACCATGCTGAAGAGGGGATGTACAGAGCCAGAGAGAGAACAGGTGAGATGAATTAGATCAGGACATTCTGCAGGATTCCTATCCAGGAAATGAACCGCATCCCAGTGACAAAAATAACTGCAGAAATGTTGTTTATAAATAAATGAGCCAATTGTAGAAGTAAAATAGAATAAGAAATAGCTGCTTTTGTTTTGCATATATGTATTTTGCATATATATTTACATATATATGCAAAAATATAAAAATATGACTATAAAATCTATACGGCATACATAATAATACGCATATATAATACAAACATAAATACAACATAAAATACATATATATATATATGTATATGAATTTTTCAAAACATTCTGGTCCAAGCACTGCGGTGATGGGACATCACACTCATATTTGGAGCTGTGGCTGCCTCTTTCACCAGCAGGTTTTAACTGGACAGGGCTACACAGGAAGAGCCAGGCTCTTCTGTCTTTTAGCTTCTTCCTATCACAGGAGCTCATGGTGATTGCCAGCCTTGTCAAGAGGCAGCTATTCCTGTCCCCCATGTGGGACATCCTTACAGACCTCTGAAGCAAGGAATCCCTATGACATTGGGCTGGATGGGAGGCGAAGCAAGCAGCTTTCTTCTGTGCTGGCCCCAAAGCTGTGCTCTCCCCATGTGCCTTGCAGTTGCGTGTCACCCATGGAGCACCGTCCAGCCAGCGTCATGGCCTCGTCATCTCCCCTTTGGCTGTGTGTCAGCATGGTGCCCCGTCCCTATGTCATCAGGTGGTTTTTTTGGCAGCCTGAGTCATCATGACAAAGCTGCCTCTGAGCGAACCCAAACAGATGGGCACTGTCTGCAAATACACTCAAGAAGTTCCCTTGAACACAACACGAGGACATGGCAGGGAAATGGGTTTAATTTCGCTGCTAATAAGTTGAACTCACAAGACTGCTTTTAGCTTCTCAGCACTGAGAAAATAATGCTGCTTCAGTAAAGAAACTTGAAAATGTCCATTATGAATGGGGTGAAGATATCTTGGTTGTGAGCTGAGTAGAAGAGGAACTCTACAAGACTGGGGCAAGATGCAAATGCATCCTGGGGAGAAGGGGAAGGAAAAGAGAGGAGAGGAGAGGAGAGGAGAGGAGAGGAGAGGAGAGGATAGATGGAGAGTAGAAGAAGAAAAGGACATGAGAAAGAGAAGAGACCCAACCTCTCCTGCTTTCCCAAGTCCTTGTTTCATTAGACCTCATCTGGCTTCTCTTTATCTTCCTGTGCTTATATGAAAATGTTGGAACCATTCCAAAAGCATTGCTTCGTTTTATGGTGTATAAATTTCTCCAACTTCCAAAACACACAGAGCACTCCAGGTCTCATTTTTTTTTTTTTTTTAAACACAGCGATAATTCACGTACAAATAAACATGGTTTTACAGCCTTGGTGCTTTTTCAGACTTCCTGGGAAAATGGATATTGATGAGACAAAATCCAGGCCTCAATGGAAAATAAGAATGAATGTATCTGTATGCTTTTTATCCTTACTCTTCCTCTGCCTCTATTTACTATAAATCATATATGTGTATTATATATAGTTGACCAATATGAGTAATTTCCATGCAACTACAGTGAGGACTGAACTGATACAATGTAAGTTATCTTGAAAAACAGTAAACTTTAATAAATATTTACCAGGATGTAAAACAATCCCCAAACTAAGGATTTATTTTCAGTGATGACTGGTGAGGTGCCTGAACCTTGCCACACCTAGCCCGAGACTATGCTGTTTTAACTGTGCTTATTTAATTCACATCTGGTCTCCTCTTCCTGTACGATCTTCTAGGAGAAGACAGCAGAGAATCTCTCCCTATTTTCTGAATTCACACTTACTGCAGATGGTGTGCCTGTGGGTTATACCTCTTGCATGGCTGTGGGTTTTCCAAGAAGTCCTGCAATTACGCTTTTTTCTCCAGGGAGCTGCTGCAGATAGTATTTGACACTATGGTACCCTCTGCAGACTCCTGAAACCATGAAAGAGCAACAGACCCCATGGCATGAAAGCAGAGGTGAATACATATTTATGATTATAGTTTATCCTTCCTTCATTTTGGTAGCTACGTAGAGGTTCCAACTGGAACAGTGTTTGTCACTCAAAAACCCCCAGGTTTCTTCTGTTGACCTTCAAGGGAGCTGGCCAGGCTCCTAGCTAAATGGGAACACACAGGGAGCGGAGTTTGGGCAAGGAAAAAATATTCCCCTTACTCTGCAGATGTGGCTTTTCCCTAAACACACAGTAACGGGGAGATTTTAGGAGCTGGACAGAAGCCTTCCTTGAACTCTTGTGTCCGCAGTACACAGACAAGTTGCTCGTGTCCCCCCTTGAACTTCCCGTGTGGGCATGGCGATACCTCTATAACAACAAAGATGCTTTTCCAAAGGGCTTTTGCCAGCTGTGCATTTTGCTATATGTGTCTTTTTCAGTTACAACAGAGACAGAAATCCATGCATCATGCAACATGAATATAAGCTTGTATCATGTTAAATAACTGACCCAGCCACAGTGCTCGAGAACCAAAGTGCAAATGTCCCAGGTCCTTTATTTTCCACTGTTTCCCAGCTACATGCATTCGACCCAACAAAAATAGCAGCAGCTGTTGCTGAGCACAGCACTTGCAAGCCAAGCTCGCCTAATCCCAACAGCTGAACTGCTGCACGAACAAAGCAGCGGCTTCCTCCCCTCCAGCAAAAAAGCACAGCTTTTTTATTTTCATTTTGAATAAATTTTACATTTATTTTCTTCAGGATGGAGATTTCCCCATCATAATACTCTTTGCCTGATAACTTACTTTCTTCCCAGTATTTATTTTCATTAGGTGAGGGAATATTTTGCTCATATTTATGCCTCGAAGCCTACAGTGGTGCTCAGTATTGCAAATGTCCACGTTAGGGTTTTGAAGGTCCTCTGCACCTCTCCTTAAGCCTCTCCTGACATAAGGCATCAAGAGAAATTGTAATTTGCCCATCTAAATTCTCAACAGACTACATGGTGCTTCTTGCTACATCCTTTCTACCTCATGCTCAACATCACGTTAGTTTTGGGTTACTGTATGCCACATGTGAACACACATGGTAACTGGACTGGGCTAGGCTGGAAAACAAGTCGAGACAAAAAGAAAAAGAAGATCTAAGATGGAAAGAAAAATCATGGAGTAAAAATTAAGTCTTTAGATATACTTTAGGCTGAAGTTTTGAAGGATGAATCAAGAATTAACTACAAGTGGGCAGCAGGGTGGAAACTCTGACAGTGTCCTTATTTTCTTTGAAAAAGTTTAGGTTCAACTGGTTGGGAAAGCACTAAAGAGTGTATCACAGTCTGAGTGCTATGGGACTCAACAGGAAAATAAAACTGCAAAATTAGACTCTATGAATAGGTCTAAGTATATATGAAAAAATGCACAGCCCTTACAAAATCTCAGCTATTTAACAGTTAAAGCTGCTTAATCAAATACTCAGCTGTGCTAAGAACATGCAATACTGTGTTTTGATCTCTGTACTGAAAACTGACATTCAATGCTTGACAATATGCACAACCAAGTTTTTTATAAGCAAGGGCGCCATGAGGAATGCAAACTGTTTCATGCGCAAAATCATACCAATAAAAAATAAATAGCAGAAGAAGGGTTATATAGCTAAAAATATGCAAAACCAAATGGAAAAACTCAGTACTGTCCTTTCTTGAAAATATCAGATGGACCTAAACTCTCCAACCCCATATGTGATCCAGCCCTGCTCCTGTGTTTGGTTTTGTCCGCAATATATCATGTATTTTTACGTCTTATTCCTGCCTCCAACTGGAGCTGAAGCCTCCGGCTTGACAGCTCACATCCTGATCCAGCCTTGGACAATATCTGATGGGCTACAAATGGCATATCATCTTCCAAACTCTGACAACATCCTTTCCATTAAAAGATAAGTGCCAAGAATACATTTACATCTACAAAGGATGCATTTAATTCCATCAGGAATTAAAAATCTAAGGAAAAACTAAAAAATAGTTTTGCAGTGGTCCAGCCCCATCTGACGGTATAATTAAAATTATATATTCTGCATATAGTTAAGAAGGGAAGGAAAAAAAAGGGCCAAATCTTCATAACCAGCATTTTGCCCAGCTCAGCAGCATTAGTTTCATTGCCAGATAAATGTGGGATTTATTCAGGTACTTGATCTTCCAATTCCTCACTTAAATCTCAATTTCTTCATCTCAACAGCCCCCAAAATGCCCATTCTTTCAAAAGGAAGGAGGCTAAAGTATTCCTTACAATTAAAAATAAAAATTAAGACATTTCAAAGAGAAGGCTGATCTTTCTAATAAAAAACTGTAATAGCTGAAACAAAAGGATAGCTATGCCACTGCAAATTTCCACTAATAAATATCTGAAGTATGCATCTGTCACTCTATTGGAAGATGATGACGGTGTTTTTTTCCTTGCCATCTAATTAATTCACGAATGGTTTTGTTTACAAAAGAGTCTAGAGGCTACAATAAATTTGACTGCACTTCATTTCTCTTAAAACATGAATAAAAATGAAAAACGCCACACTCTCCATTTTAAAACAGTCTTGTATAGCCCCAGTAAAATGTGGCTGAAATGAGGGCTTTGTTTTGATGTGTCTGTCTTTATCATCTCCGTATCGTAAAGGAGTTTAGCTTTTAGTGGCCACCATCAAGCCAAAAGCACTTCAAGGGGGTCTGTCTAGTACATGGCACCATAAAACACTTCCATTAACGGCCTGGATTATGAAATAAAAATAATGTCATTAACTTGGCAGCTTTTAAAATCAAGCCAGAGAGGGCTGGGAGCACTTTTGAGAAGAGCAAGGTAATTCAAACTCATTTTTACAAACTGAAGCGATGACTTGAAATAAAAGGGACACCAGTTAGTAGCATCAAAGTGCTGCCCCAACTTGTCCAGAGCAGAGAAAGGTCCAGGTTGGAATAATGTGCCTGGTTTGGGCATCATTCCAAAAGGTGAGAGTCAGCTGGAGACTGAGGAACAAGAACCATCACAGGCCTAGAAGGCATGATTTAGATGTAAAGCTCAAAAGAAGCACATTTATTCTTTTAAAGAAAAGAGTTCTTCAGGTTCATGCAATAACAGTCTTCAAACACAACCAACCCAACCTCAAGGGTTGTATGTACTCTTATTTCAAGCCTACCACAGGCTACAGCAGGGAGGTGTTAAATATTTGCATGAATAAGGAAAAAACTTGCAGGGAATCTCCTTCCCTAAAGACTTCAACAACAAATTAGGAAAAACTGTCCAGAAGTGGCTAGGTGTATTTGTCTCTGCCTAGATGACCTCTTTGGGTCCCTTCAAGCCCGACATTTAGGTGCTGTAAGTGCCACTGACTTCTGCAAAACCACTGGACATTAAAATATATGATTAAGTGTTTTGTCAAGTCAGGACTAAAAACTGAGACTGTCCTCAATCTGCCTACTGCCTGCTGCCTTCGGGATGTCCCAAGCCATACACTACCCATAGGCATGCAGAAGGCACATCTCCCTCCCAGCTTGTGTATGTGCAGGACAGTGAGTTAGTCTATAGGTTTCCAGTTGTGTATGTGTCCTAAGAATTGAACAAAGCTGTAGCTGAAACAAAGCCTCAATCAAGCTTGCCATAAGGTGTGAAGAAAAGATATTATTTTTAGCAGTTTTATAACAATAGGAAGGATTAAAAATCTCCTCTTTCCCCATTGCTGAGTGATTGCTGGAAGTGACAAGTATGTAAATCAATAAAACAAAAAGGCATGTGTTCAGTTGTGGACCAGTTTTCATTCTACCTGTGCTCAGCCATCACCAAGATGAACTTATTTCACAGCAATAATGACTCTAACCCTGTACGTTCAGATACTCTGACGCGTTTATTTCAGAGCTGTCTAAATAATCTTGATTTAAATCCAGAATAACTGACCTGGGGCAGATGATTAGAAACACAAGACTTAAACTGAGAGGAAATTAAAGAACAAAGATAGGAGAAATAAAGTCCGGGAGAGATGATTTATGAAGGCTGAGGACACCTGACTACATCTCCATCCTTCACAAAGTGGTGGTTGGTGGGATGTGGACCTGAGATGACATTCCCTGTTCCAACATGTTATGGAAGTACCTGGATCCTGACACAAAAGATGCTCAACTGACAGTGCTGAGCAGCTGAGTTGCAAAAAAACAGTGGATGAATGTATTAACCTGTGCTATTAAAAAAAAGTAAAAAAAAAAAAGTCTACTCCTACTGTTTTCCTTCTGCCCTGCTAAGGGAGGTGTTCATCAGCTGGGAGAGATATCCCAGAGTGGCTTGCACCTACTTGGCAGCCCTCTGAAAAAATGGGAGGATTGTCCTAGGAATGTGGCACTGCCGGCCCTGTGCTCTTCAAACACTGAGGATCTCACAGGTCCTGCTTTAAGCAAACAAAAGCCTTTCTTTGCTCTTCCTCCAGAGGCAGAACTGGTCCCTGTATAAAATAGCACAGCCACAACTCAGCTGGTTACTTCACTCCACAGAAGTCTGGATAAAAGCTGATTACATAGTCCATTGTTGGGGATGAAGAAGAACAGCTTTCCTAAAGACAAGATATGTTGCAAGAGGCATCCAGTAGCCATCAAAAAACTGAGCAAACTACATACAACACCAGTGTAAACCTGATGGAAGTGCCTCTTGACATACAAAAAATAAAACTGCCTTGGAAATCTGGATGAAAAGACATTTCCATGTATCATATCCAAAATAATTTTCAATTTTGGTCTGTCTTGCCTAAAAGACATATACTCATGTACGAATGCGTTGAAGGGGTGATCTCTCCAAGCAGCCAGCATTCAGAGGTGTTCTAGAAAACCAGTGTATATTGATACAAAAAAAAAAATTCACAGCAGGAGGAAGAAGATTTCCACATCTGGAAATCAAAACAGAAGCCACTGGGAGTGTTATTCCTTCTTGTCCAGCAAGACCCAAACTAAGCCCAAGACATTCCAGTTTCCAATCAGATGTCACCAGTTGCCCTCTTGAAGGACACACAGATGCCCTGGGGGAGCTTGCCCCCGCTGGCCAAGGTTAAGCTATAAAAATCCTCTTCCTTGCACTGTACTTTATTCAATCAATTTTACCCTTGGAAAGTGTAAATTATAAACCATATTCTTCATGGAGATGACAGAAGCAAGAGGCAACAGTTCTAGGCTCAGTTTGGACAAAGCAGCCAGAAGTGGAGGACCAGCCCATGACCATCAATACCAGTCCAATTTGCTTTTGTATCCATGAGATTTAAGTGTCTCAATAAGCAACCCCTCGTGAAGGCACACTCATTCACCTTCCCAGAATATTCTTAAGGTTTTCCAAGCCTGACAGCATGCATCAGAAAACCCTTAAAAATGAAACCAAACCATCTCCTTCACGAGATTCAAACCAAGCCCCAAAATGGGTTGTGTCCCTCACCACATGTCACCTCGGGCAGAGAAGCCAGGGGTGATGTTAATTTAGGAAACAAATCTCCCAAGCTTTATGCTGTTGTCAACAGAGGTGGAAGGGCTTTCCAAAGGGCGGTTGAGTGCAACCCAAATTAAACTCCTGCTCTAAAGCATCCTGGGCAGCAGATGACTATAGAAGGAGTGGGCAAAGGCCAGCCTTCCCTGGCTAGGGCTGAGCACTTATGACTCTCTTCCAAAGCAACAGTTGCTACTATCAGCTAAATAAATAAATAAATTCAAACCCAAACCTCATGAAGGGACCAGCTTTCTCCCAGACATTCTCTCCCTTGCACGACTTTACATACAGCCAAAGAGGAAATATCGAAAATAAATCGCATGGAAAAGTGAGTCGCATTTTTAACACATGATTTATCTGTTACATCACAAATAATCACCAAAACACTTCATTTGCCCGTTTTCCAGTTCCCAGCACACAAATGGGCACATTTGGCTCCTTCAGGGTTATGAAGCCGGGATCTCCCCAAAGTTTTGGAATGGCAGCAGTAACTCTATATTCCCTTTTCTGTCCTGAACTTACAGGAGTTCCTCACATACTGTACCGGTGTCTGGTATCAGAAGCTCCTCCCTGGTCAGCACCATGATGTGAACTAAGCTCCCTCTTTCTATTCTAAGTTTTCGTATTTACATGGTATTATGAACAGGTCAAGCAACAGCTGCACTTTCAGTCCCCACCTGCTCAGGCTTTGTTTTATAAAAGACTACAGAGCTCTAAATCCAAGCAGAGCAAAAAACAAGCTGAGATTTTGCCTTTTCTCTAGAATTCTGCAAAAATTAAATATTTTTCCATGAAGCATTGTCATAATTCAGACACTGAATCTGCACCTTTCATGCTAACCTAATAGATCTATCTGTAGACCTGAATTAGAAACTGCTTAGAATAGACACCGTATCGTTATTCCAGTTTTGGCTAAGTACGATTTTTGGGTTGCTCTTTCAATCTTAGCTCTCACTGGCCACAGAACTCTTCAGGTTGTTTTTAAAAGGCAACCAATGCCATAAACACAGGACCACTTGAAGAGTGATGTGTGCTCTTCTCTCATCCTAGTACATAAATTCTTCTCAGCCACTGCAAAGGTGGGACTTGATGACCTTAGAGGTCTTCTCCAACTTAAATGATTCTATGATTCTAAAGCATTTCTTTGTAAATTTTTATTTAACGGAAAATGTAGTTTAGCTTTCTTCATCATTAGAAAATATATAACCCCATTAAATAATTTTCTTCCAGTTTTTCGGGTGTAATAATATAGAAAAATTAAAAGATTTGTAACACAGTACACATTCTAGGACATCACACAAACTTCAAAGAATAAAAGATTACCTACCAGCTCAACTCGTCCGAACCCTCCAACTCCAAGGGTGTCGATGATGTTGAAATCAGACAGTTTCAGGTTGGCAAAGAAGGCAGCTTCGGCTTCATATCTGGATTTTTTGATGCGAAAAAATGGAAATTTTTTAGAGGTGCAAACATGAGTACTGTGCAATACTGTACCCGAATGGCATGAGAGTGGAACAGCCTTTACCTGCTTCATTTCCATCTTATCTCTTACAGTTTGCTTTTATTCACAGTCATCATTTTGCTGGTCCCAATTACAGTCCCAAATACTGCTCCGATGGGCACAGTTTTCCAAGTGAGGAAAGTAAACATATCTACAGCATGCCTACAATGCAAACCTCTGGTACTGCAATTCAGCTCCAGCTACCCAGCCAATGCTACATTTTGACATTTTCTGTTGTTCTTCTCGTGGGCAGTTTTTTTTTTTTTTTTTTTTTTTTTTTTTTTTTTTTTTTTTTTT
>VZTO01021619.1:13422-24096 GCA_013400615.1 Syrrhaptes paradoxus
TCTCTCACAGGAGTTTCTCTTATCCACAGGCTGGCGGTAGTTTCTATAAATGTTTATTGGAAATGGCAAGATCATTAAGGTCCCTGGAGAGAAATCACAGCCAGGTTTTATGAAATTGGATCCGATAAGCTGCAGGCTGGTGGGCAAATGCCTGAAATTAATGACTTCAGTCACATATCAACATTCCCATAAGAATATCTTCACTTCTTTTCCTCCTATAAACTCACTCAGAGTAGACATCCCAACCCAGGAGCTCCCAAAATCCAGATGCTCTCTGTTTAGCCCATGTCCAACTGGCTCCCAACGCACGTTCGCCAAGCCCTTGCCTAAGTAAGCATGCAAATCGAACACATGTGAGCCTGCCAAAATAAGCTTCCCATGACTGTCCTCATGAATATGATTCCTCTAAAATAGCTCTTTGTCAAGGTTTATGGTATTTTTAGAAAGGCTCGGAGGGGAAATGGATGAGCAGGATCCACCCACTCCATCAGGTTTGACATTCAGCTGCCGGAGAAGTCCCTGAGCGTGTATGACCTTTGGCCGCTGGTGACACAGACTTGTATGGGAAAAGAGCGTCAAGGGGATTATGGAGAGAGGCATGGAGGGTGCAAAGGGGGAGCTGGCTTGGTTTACAGTACTTAATTTTAGCCATAATATCTTGCAATTAACAGACAGACCATAATCCACTGTTGCACCTGGATGCTTCATCTGTGCATGGTAACGCCAGTGTAAACATAAAACATCACAGCATTAGCCATCCTCACATACACGTATCCACCTATCTTTCTAATGTACATTGTCCACATGTCTGTCTCTAATTCAATAATGGGATGTAATTGATTTACTGACTTATTCCCTTCAAACCACCTTCTTTATCCCATTTGAAACTGCAATGACATTGTGGGATAAAGAGAAAAAAATTTAGAAGGGAAAACCAAAAAGAGGTGTCAAGAAATGTGAAAGGTCACATCATTAAGCCCCAAATCCCATGCAATAAAGCCGGATTTTATCTTGGGGGGTGCTGTCGACAAATTACTTAAGCTCCACTTTATTATTTATACCGTCACCAGATCCTCTCAGTGACCTTGCTCCCATGGCCACAGCAGCCTGATGCATCTGACTTTGGAAACTAGTCAGTACTGAGCCTGTTCTGAACTTGGGACAACCTTGTGTGACACAGCTGCTTATTGATTGCTTTACATCCATAATGAGCTGCATACTAAACTCACCAATAAAAAACCTCTTGCTAAATGAAAGACGTATTTATCTGTTTCCTTCTAAATCATGGCATTTTAGGGGTGACAGAGCCACAAGATGGGGCTGACTTTAATGATAAATGTATAGACCACTTAAATACCCTTAATGATTTACAACTGCTAGAAAGATGAAATCTCAGAAAAACTCCCTTCAACAGTCAAACAATGGATGCAAAACTTCAGGTCCAGAAGCCCTGCATTACCTTTGCCCAAGGCTTGGGAGCAGAAAGAAGGTGGGGGACCGATCACCCTGTCTTCCTCCCATTAGTGAGGATTTCTCAAAGTTGAACAAGCAGGGGATGGGAGATGCCAACAGCAGCGTGTCAGAGGGGTTAGGGTCTCCAGAAACATATGGGACAGTGAGGGGAACTGTTTTTTTCCCTGTAATACCTCTTATCCTGAAAGATGCCAAGTCCTACAAAAATGATGTACAGTTCACATTATGCGATGTGAGAACACAAAAACTAGGTAAGACATGTCATGCCTCTGGCAAGGTAAGCAGGATGCTAGTCCCAGCCCCTGAAAATTCCACTAATTCTCCTGAAAATCCCTCGGTTCAATGGGAAATAGGATCTTCCGCTCCAGTCCCAACCTCTTCATCATTTTGTGTGTTGAGTCGCAGAAGCCAAAAGCTCTGCTGATGGCTTTTAAAGTTAAAAAAAAAAAAAAGAAAACAAAAGCGTTAATTTCTTATTTTGCTTAGAAAATGTAGTTGCAGCACTATTGTGGTTGCTTTTAAAAATCTCTTGGTGAGTTCTCTTTGAAAGACTGCTTATCTGTAGTTAGTACATCCACGTGCAATGAAGCCTATAAAACAAATTGGATGGATTTTGCTAGATACTGGGCAACAGGCTTCCAAAACCCAAAAGAAATTCCAAAAACATACAGTGAAACCAAAACGTGTAAAAGCAAGCAAGCAAGCCCTTCACACACTTAGTAACAACAATCACATCTGAATTCTGTTTTATTCCCAGCTACAAAGGTTAAAGTCCACTTTCAAATCGAATTCTTATAAACTAACGGGAATTAACATGCTTCAGTCCTGCAAAGTTTAGGAATAAATCTCAGTCACTTAAATAAAAACATCAAAATGCAAACATTCCCAAGCTATCTCCTAAAACAGAAATTAGGGTATAATCCTCATCCTGAAATTCAGAATATGAATTCAATTTCTCTCCTCCAACTTCCCTAACCTGAGTGTGCTGCTCCCTAAACAGAAACTCCCAAGGTTTTGCAGTGTGTCCCCCTCGCTCAACAAAATTACAGTGAAAAATACATATGATGTCCTATTTTATCACCTCCAAAAGAAAAGGGACCTTTTCAAGGCATTGGGAGGGTAGTGCCAAGAAATACAGAAGAAGTTTAAAAATGAATATTGGTGTGTCTGTAGGAAAATGTTCAGTTCTGGACCAGGCTGAAGAAATCTGCTATGGCCGGATACTGAGGAGGGTGCTTGGGATATTCCCTGGGAATAGAACAGAGATGGGGTGAATGGTAGAGACAGTTTGATCACACTTGTGCAAGATGATGTGGAAATAACTCAGCACTCTGGAGGGAAAATACACGTGTAGCAGGTCGGGGCGTATTTCTGCTGGG
Organism: Syrrhaptes paradoxus; assembly: GCA_013400615.1. Classification (NCBI taxonomy): domain Eukaryota; kingdom Metazoa; phylum Chordata; class Aves; order Pterocliformes; family Pteroclidae; genus Syrrhaptes; species Syrrhaptes paradoxus. The sequence goes on from VZTO01021619.1 coordinate 16,275, forward strand.
TACCACTCTGCAGATGCCACAGCCTCTTCCCATCCTGTCCTTAGCAGTCTAACGAGCAAGGCAGCTACATTCTAAATAAATATGCAGCCATATGCCAGTGCTCTGAGACTTTTCAAACAAGAAAATGATTTTTTTGCCCTCTGGGAGAGATGGTGATTTAAGTTCCTACATTAATAGCGAAGATTTGCATTGAGAAGGCATCTCGGGAAGCCTGGAGGCATGAATGCTCATCAGCATCATATCCATGTCCAGTGACATTCTGGAGCTACACAGATGCAAGGCTCAAATGTTCTATGCTGAACAGAGACTTCTGGGGTTTTCTAACTCTAGCTGAATTATATATAATTAAGAAAAAGCCCTTCTCCAGTATTTTTTTTTTAATACAGAGAACATGTGATCCAAATAGGGAGTTGAAAATTAAGGCTGAGAGCTTCACAAGAGCTCGTGGTAGGCCAGGTATCAACTCCCAACACACTCACAATGGGACTTTTTGGTTTATTGAACCTGAGCTTTCTCACCTGACCTACCAAACCAAACTGCCAGAATTACCAGTCTGTCCCAGTAGTGAACAGGAAAGGTATCGTCTCCATAGGGGATGTCAGGAAACAGCAGAGAGGANTTAAGACAGAATGATGTCTTAAGTTCAGCACAGTGTAAATACCAGCACTGATACATTAATTTTCATCCATAAAACAAGAAATCTAATTAATTCTGATAACCATGCAATCTGGTGTGTGATTCCTGTCCTTATGAGTGATGCAAAGTATTTTTTTACCCAGGTTCTCCCAAAATTAGAACTATCTTAATTGCATCTGTTCTCTTTGGGTATTTTGTTTTTGTTGTTTTGGGTTTTTCTGTTGTGTTGTTTTGTTTTGTTTTTTGAGGCAGGGGGTTTTACCCTAGAACAGTGTTTTAGTTGTAATTTGGACAGAATCCATTCCAGTAAATGGAACTACTGTCATATGTTAATATGAGGAGTCCTCGAGCTGATTTCAACCAAAGATCAAAGATCACAGATGAAGTTCAACCATTGAAGATCACACAAGTATAGAACCAAAACTACAAAACCAACCAAACAAAAAACCCCAAAACAACCAAACCATCTTACCTAAGCAGCTAAAAAGGATAAATGAGAAAATGTGAGCGGCAGCAGTCTGCAATTACCCAACTGCTCGGCTTTACTACACTAGCTCATGATTCCTATCACATGAGCTAAATGTGTCGGGAAACATTAGACATCTGTTACCAAACTGTCATCTTGAGAGAAAACTTGGCTCGTTTCCACCTGCATGCTGCCAACTAGATGTAAACTGCAACCAAATCGGAACCAACCACCAACTCCCTCTTATGAGCCAACAGAACCATTTTGGGGGGATATAACCAGAACTTTGGAGCCTTCCTCAGTGACAGGCACCTACTCATTTAACAGCTATTTTTTTGACCTTATATCTAATTTTGTTGGCTGGCCTGGTCACTACAGCACCCATCACAGAGGCAACATGCTTCTGCAGACAGAAATATTCAATCTCTGCAAAGACTAGAACAACCTGAGTTGCAACAAGTAGATGGTGATGGTCAGATCCAGTCTGCAAGAGGACACCCGTGAAATGAGCCTGAGCGCCACAGGTCTCCACGGACTGGGATTAGCTGAAAGGGAGATCTCACGCTGAAATTTCACTCAGGCAGAGCAGGCAGCGACGGCAGAGAACAACTATTTCCTANGAACATGTGATCCAAATAGGGAGTTGAAAATTAAGGCTGAGAGCTTCACAAGAGCTCGTGGTAGGCCAGGTATCAACTCCCAACACACTCACAATGGGACTTTTTGGTTTATTGAACCTGAGCTTTCTCACCTGACCTACCAAACCAAACTGCCAGAATTACCAGTCTGTCCCAGTAGTGAACAGGAAAGGTATCGTCTCCATAGGGGATGTCAGGAAACAGCAGAGAGGAGGAGATGTGCAGATCCAGGACAAACACCAGCATCTTGCAGAATCTCCCAAGCTCTTCCCCAAGGTGTTTTGCAAATCTGAATGACAGAGGTACCTACTGAAATCTCACTCAAACAACTGACTTTCTGGAATGGTCTTGACTTAACAAGTGCCCAACTATGGAAGAGTTGGAGCTTGTGACCACCACTTCCCTCTCTCCCTCCAAATAAAACACATACTTCCTAAGGAGCTGCTATTTAAAATGCCCTGATTCAGGCTCCTATTCGGCACAGACTGGCATCACATGCAAGAAAGCAGAGCAATTAGGAGTAAATACCATTGTCCACATGTCCCGTGACTCTGAAAGAGCAGTGCAGGAGCCCCAGCCCAAGCACTTGGGCAATGCCTGTTATGCAGAACAGGAGAGGAAAACATGTAGTTTCTTGCACTGCTGGAGATTTCCAACCATTTAAATGAGTGATTGCCTCCTAGGAAAATTATTATACTGGAACACATTTTAAGCTTTTCCTCCCAAAACTACAAAACCAACCAAACAAAAAACCCCAAAACAACCAAACCATCTTACCTAAGCAGCTAAAAAGGATAAATGAGAAAATGTGAGCGGCAGCAGTCTGCAATTACCCAACTGCTCGGCTTTACTACACTAGCTCATGATTCCTATCACATGAGCTAAATGTGTCGGGAAACATTAGACATCTGTTACCAAACTGTCATCTTGAGAGAAAACTTGGCTCGTTTCCACCTGCATGCTGCCAACTAGATGTAAACTGCAACCAAATCGGAACCAACCACCAACTCCCTCCTATGAGCCAACAGAACCATTTTGGGGGGATATAACCAGAACTTTGGAGCCTTCCTCAGTGACAGGCACCTACTCATTTAACAGCTATTTTTTTGACCTTATATCTAATTTTGTTGGCTGGCCTGGTCACTACAGCACCCATCACAGAGGCAACATGCTTCTGCAGACAGAAATATTCAATCTCTGCAAAGACTAGAACAACCTGAGTTGCAACAAGTAGATGGTGATGGTCAGATCCAGTCTGCAAGAGGACACCCGTGAAATGAGCCTGAGCGCCACAGGTCTCCACGGACTGGGATTAGCTGAAAGGGAGATCTCACGCTGAAATTTCACTCAGGCAGAGCAGGCAGCGACGGCAGAGAACAACTATTTCCTAAACACCGTCCCAGGATGGGAAATGCCTGTGTTTGGTGTTTCTCCCTCTAGGTACCAGACGTCTGTCTCTCATGATGCACAAATGCATCTTTCAACTTCCAAGCGTCCCTTTCTGATACATGCTGGTAGCAGAAAGGAACAAAAATAACAAGAAGACCAGCTCTTTACCTATTTTACTGTCAATTGCATAACGTTACAGAAAAGCTGAATTCATCTCAAGCTCTGTCACATTATTGCAATTTATTATCTTGTTCGCAAATACAGGATGACAACATTGTTCCAAGACATCTCCATTGGCAGTGAAAGCAGGAAAATGATGATCAAAGGCAGCGAGCTGTTGGATGAAAGTACTGGCACAAGATGACGGTGATATCTCTCATTGGTGGTAAGGTGGCTGTTGCCCACCCGGCCCCGAGTTGTATTAACCAGGGAGCACTGACATGCCATTACCCTAAACCCAAATAGGGTTTTCTGCTCTTTCATGGAGACAAGGAACTGATGGCATGCTAATACGTTAATGAGGAATTTCTGCCTGGTTTTTGCTAATATCCTAATGCTAACCTGCTCCTGGGAGGGATGGGTGCTACAGTGTTACCCACAGATCTTGACTTCTTAGGGAAGATGTACTTGAGGACAAGGATTTGCTGCCCTGCCCCAAGACGACCAAAGAGGAGAACGTCAAACTCATATTCTACTCTTCCATTTTTTCTAATTGCAAACAACACTGAAAAAGTAAAAGGTGTGTATCAACCTATCTAGACGTATCTGTAGACAGATAGATATAGGGAGGAAGTATGCTAACTCAGAGCCCAGCTTTTCCTTAGTTCAGGTCTCCTTCTTCCAGACCATCTTTCTGAGGTCTGCAGTGCAGTGGCTTTAACTGCCGATTTAGCTGCTACCACTTCTACACCTTCAACTGAAAATCTAAATCAAGAGACATTTCATTTGGATTTTTAAAAGCAAGGTGCTAGCAGTGACGATGCAGTTAAAAGCTACAGCTGGATGGACCACTGCATGGAAAAGAAAGGCTGTTTTTCTTTTCAAGTTCATGTTGTCAGGGCTGGTAATTTCTTTTGGCCCCACCAGCACTTGAACTCGCAGCGTTACTTGCCTTTAATGAGTTTCACATCAGGAGCAATAGCATACCTCCTGGTTTAGATTTTCTTACAGAAAGTGCACATTTGAGTGGCAGCTAAAACAGACAGTAAAGCTATGGCATATCTAACTTCCTCTGGAAGGGGAAGGAGATCTGAAATTAAAAACATAAAGCTAAAAAAACTAACAGAGAAATTAATTCCCCTCTCCATTTTAAAAGCACACTACTTTTCAATTAGAACTCAGCACCATGAACATGATATTACACTGTTATAATAAGTAATAAGCTGGGCTCATCATCAGTTTTTTCAGTAGTTAAGCAAATAGAAGAGTTTTTTGAATTATAGGACATTGCAGACTTACTATTGCATGGAGACCAATTTCACCAAGAAATTTAATTAATGCACTCAAATACAGTCCCTTAATACAGATCAGGAAGACCTTCTCATCATCCAGGCTCTTTAAAAAGTCTTAACTTCAAAGCTAATACTGTTGAACTCCTAAATGTGCTGAGAGATTGGTGACACCTTATTGAACATCTTGTGCCCACTGGGTTCAGTGCCTTCCATCCAGAAACAGTATGAGCAGTGCAGTAGGACCTCATCTGAACAGAGGATGTTCTGGGAGCAATTTTATTAGGAAAAAACCTCTAAAATCCAAATTTCAGCTTTTTTTTTCCAGATGTTTGCTGATGTGGGATCCTCTCCTAACATGGGGAAACGCATCACTCCCTTTGAAACATGTGACTGCTCCCATGTATCTAAGCTCACAAATGAACCACTCAGAAAAAAACAACCGTCCTGTCTCCTGTTCAAGCAGATACAAGGGTTTGGTGTAAATGTGGGTGTACTTTTACCACCTGCACCCCCTTATCATACATCCACACAATGCTCATGTGCTAAAACCAGGCCAAAAGTTGAGTGGAAGAACCAACCAAAGTGGGATATAAAATGCTAGCTGCCTGGGGGGTGATAATGCTGTACAGGTACAGAGCACAAGGTCATCAGGACGGTTTGAAGGGAATTGGGTCCTTGGTTTTCACTCTAAGTCAAAGGGAGGTCATAACTGAAATGCGTGTTTTATTTTCTAGATGCATGTGCTTCTCCTTCAATTTCTAACAAAACCTGATGCTTCCAACAGGACTCTCTCGGGGTCCTCCTTTGGGAAGTCCTGGTTTCAGCTTGGATTCAAAGAACATTTGCCCTTTTGTAATACGCCTAATGACTGACTTACAAAACTGAGACTTTAATCCATTTTAATTAAAAGGGGCGGAGGGAGGATGTGGAGTATTCCTTCCTCTGGTGGTGCTTCCTGTTCTGTACAGTATTAAAATATATTGCTTAAGCAGGGGGGGTGTTGCTTTTTTTTTTCCCTTCTTTTTTTCTTGTATTTTTTTTAAATTCTGGATTTTGCTAGCTGGAGACCAAAGAAACTGCCTCCTTGCCATTGTGATACACCTTTATCTTGGCTCAGCAGCGAGGCATTGAACCTGAAATAGTCGCTAATAGCACTATTGTGCATGGAATGCTGGGTCAACCTGGTGGGAAACTCATTGGTGACAGTGGAAAAATAAAATATGTATAATGCCTGTCTGAATCCAAGAAAGGCAGCAACAGCACAACCTGAAATTCCATGCTAAACACAATTCTATGGAAAAGCAAATGAATTTTCATGGCGTCTCTGACTCTGCACTCAGACCTTGACATCTTAATTTCATCTCAATGGAAATAACATCCAATATAAAATGAAAGATCCCTTAAAAATGTTATTTATCAATATCTTTTTTCCCCAAATAAAGTCACACTCAAACCACATATTTCTGTAAAGGTGTCACCATATACCAGAGTAGAACACCAAAGTTATTTTACAGCAACTTGTTGGGAATCACTGGGGAAGAGCCACAGCCACATTGCAACCTTGGAAATTGAGATGCGATCTCAAGGAAAATCCAGTCTAATTACAGCTTGAAATTGCTCGAATCATACTTAGTTCTGCTTGTTGCTCTTCTGCTTTACAAAATCTCATGATCTAATTGCTAACTGCTAATTAGATCCCACGAACCCCAAATCTGCTCATCTAAGCATGTAAACACTCAATGGTTCGTTTGCCTCCAGCCTTCATGTAGGGCTCTCTTGCTTGCTAAAGTCAAGTCTCACCATGGCAACAGCAACACTCCAATTAAAAAGACCTAGTTGCAGTTTTCTTTCTCTTAGATTTGTTAAAGAATGTGGAGAACAGATAGATATATCACTGATGATAGACATACTTATTTGTCCAACTCAACATGTTCACTGCTTATTGCATGTTTGTTCAAGTCCCGTGGGTTTCAGACAACAGCCTGCCACTATGTTTTTGCCCTCATCCTCTAGGAAAAAATCCCTTGCTGGATGGTTTCCAGCTTGGTGGCTGCTAACAAGTAAAGGTCTACCTCAAGTGAACTTGTGTCCCTTCTACAGGGGCTGCCCAGAGACATTTCTGCAATGTTTCCTCCAGCCTCTTCCAAATTCTCAAGGAGTCCCACATGTTAGAAGACCTGGAGATGTTGCTGTAGCAGATGATGTTCTGCTGAACATGATGTGAATGATGTTCTCTTAAGCCAGTGCCTCCCCCAGAATGCCCACAGATATTCAGCCAGAGCTATTAATTACACTGGGGTCGCTAGACTAAACCTAAAGCCTCACACTTTGATTCCTTTGGCCAACGTCGGAGTGCTCCAGTCACGCTGGTGGAAGTTGTTGCATCTGTCATGTTTCATCCTAATTTACTTTGAAAAAAAAGAGGTGACATATAAGGGAAGGTGGGGAGGATGGGAATACTACATAAAATCCTACTGAAAAACTGGGAGCAGGCAGGAAACAGATTTTTCCTTACAAAGCAAGTACGTGTGTGCACAAAGTGAGGTTTTACACCCCGCTTGTTTATTCTGGCAGACAGATGAAATTGTGGGAAGAGATCAGTGAAACTGGGTTCCACATAACTAACCCCATCCTGGTATCACTCTGTGTTAAACCCGCTTTTAATTTGACTTATCTGCTATGATTTTGCTTTCTTGTGTGAGTATAGCTTTCGAAAGCAAAATCAATGTCTGGGTTGTGCAGGTCCTTTTGGCTCTTCGTGGTAGAGACTCTGCAGAGGCAGAAAGTTTTCCCTGGAGTTTAACAGCTCTAAACCAATAACGAAAGCCATTATCTGGCAAAATCAAGAAAAAGCGTCACAATGAAGGACCAACTTAAAGAAAATCTAGAGAAATACAAAAACCAAACCAACTGTTCATGCATTGTTCCACAACCCTCTAAGAGAGGTCTAAGAAAGAAAACTAAAAGGTCTAGCCTTTAACAAGGTAATGGCATGACAATCGTATAGGAGGCATGAAATGACCATCGCTGGGATGACATAACAGCAGCCACAGAAGATGCTGGAAACACAAACCACTACCCATCATATTCGAGAAGTCGTGGCACTCTGGTAAGGTTCCCACAGACTGGAAAAGGGGAAACATAACCCCCATTTTTAAAAAAGGAAATAAAGAAGACCCGGGAAACTATAGGCTGGGAAGTCTCACCTATGTGCCTGGCAAGATCATGGAGCAAATCCTCCT
>VZTO01021619.1:24837-62145 GCA_013400615.1 Syrrhaptes paradoxus
AAAGAGGGTAAATTTAGACTAGACATTAGGAAGAAATTTTTCACTATGAGGGTGGTGAGACACTGGAACAGGTTGCCTTGGGAAGTTGTGGATGCCCCATCCCTGGAGGTGTTCAAGGCCCGGCTGGATGAGGCTTTGAGCAACCTGGTCTAGTGGAGGGTGTCCCTGCCCATGGCAGGGGGTTGGAACTTGATGATCTTTAAGGTCCTTTCCAACACAAACCATTCTTTGATTCTATGAATACAAAGGCTACACCAAGTAGCCTGGCCTAAGGCAAAAGTGATTTCTTGTGTTAAATCAGGTTAACAAACCAAATTATCAAGTCACGTAGATCATCTGTAGGTGGAAATTCCAGTCTAAACAGGGAAGGAGAGCGTTAGGATGACATGACTGACCATCCACCAGATGGGCAAGAGCGGCTGTGATCTGCTGAAGGAGCTCTGACAAGACCTCAGCAAAGACACCCAGCATGCGTGTGCAACAAACTCTAGATATACTATCTGTCAAGCCTAAATTTTTTAGGCACAATTAACGATTATTTTAGGAGATGACTAATCAGGTGGCCCAAGAACAAATAAAACTGACTTGATGTTGAATGATATGCAAGACCCATTTTGAAGTACTATAATTGAAGAACGTCCCTGTAACAGAAAAAATGATGTATTCAGATTTAATGTGGCTGGAGGTCTGAAAAAAAGGTTTAAAATAAAAGTACTGCTCTTGCACTTTAAAAGTCAAACAAGGAATTCAAAGAGTAGCAAAAAGACTTGATGAGGAGAATCAAATCTTAGCAGCAGCACGGAGGTATCTGGAAGCATATAGCAAACAAACCATCTATCAAATGTGGACCTAGGGTAGGTCAAAAGGAAGCTGGTGTGGCTGAACAGCAGGATGAGACAGTACATTAAAAGCAAAAAGGCATCCTTCAAATATGAAGGACGTTTCAAACAAGTGAATAAAGAGAAAAGAAAAAAAAGAATCAAACTCCGGCTGGTTGAAAGGAAAAACACCATAAGGCAGGACAAAAAAAAATGCAAGTAACAACTTCAAAAGACTTAAAAACAAAGAATAAATCCTTCTGAATCACAGCGGCAGCAAGAAGCCTGACCAAAGGCTGTAGGGTCATGCTATAGAAGGAGCATATTGAGAAGAACAAAGCCAATTGAGAAAAGCTCAGTGCACTTTTTACCCCCGGGTTCAACACAGAAGATCTTGGGGAGATCCTCCCACCACAATCTTCCTTCCCAGGGCCATCACCAGAGTAACTGCCTCCAACAGAAGTGTCAGGAGGGGACCTGAGTAGACCAAAGGAACCCATCTCCAGGCCCAGATGGTGTTCACCCAGCGCTTCTGCATGAACTCAAGGTCTACTACTAACTGTGGTTTGTAACCAGCTCTGCTCGCCAAGGGATGGAAGTGGCTTTTTGATCTGATCCAGAGCCCTGTACTCCACTAAGCCCAACATCTGTCCTAACAGAATGAGTTGACACATGGATGAATCTGACTTCTTTGGGGAAGAGCCAACATGCTTCACAAGTCTACTGGAGTTCTTTGAAGGAGTTGACATGCACATGGGCAGGAAAGATCTGGTTGATGTAGTTGGCTTGGATTTCCGAAAGGCATTTGACAAGGTATGAAAGGCTGTTAGAGAAATTAAGCTGCCGTAAGATAAAAGGTCTTCACATTGATTAAAAAAAGGTTAAAAATAGGAAACAGCAGATAGTAATAAATGGTGGGTTTTTGTAATGGACAGAGGCCAACAGTGCTCAAATCTTTCCTGCTCAACGTCTTTACAGATGATCTGTAAAAGGCGGGGGGGGGGGAGAGGGGAAAGAGGGGGAGGAATAAGTAAAATTACAACATTGGTCAAGGATATCAAATCACCAAACATAGCAAACAAAAGCCCAAGGTGAAAAATTGCGTGAGGACTTAAAGACACCAAGGGACATGATAATACTTCCACTTGAAAACCTGTAGAAATGCAGTGATGAACAGCAGGGAAAAAAAATAATCCTGATCTTACACATGCAGTAATGGGTTGATTTGTCCACCTTCACTCCCCCTCCTATCTCAAAACCAACAGAGTAGAATTGGAAAAGGTACTGAGAAATGTGACGGTAAGGAGCACATGTCTGGACTGGTTTCTGTTGCAGGAATGACTGTGTTAGGGGCTTCTTCCTGGGAAAAAAACAACTCAGGTAAGAGATGACTACCGTCTAAACCTTGGTGTGCCATGAAAAGCAGCTAAGCAGATTCAGGGAAAAAAAAAAAAACAAACCACAACAAGAAAAACCACCAAGGGCTACTAAAAATACCAACAGCACATATATGCAAGAAGTTCTTGAGTCTCAGATCATTGGAGATTGGTGGATCACAAATCAGTAAGCATCTCATTGCTCTTATTCTCCTTCCTAGACACCTGCTGTTGGGCACAGTCAGAGACAGGATACAGGGTGAGCTACATCTTGATGCAGTGAGACTGCTCCGGCATTGGCATTTTCAGTGTATCTGTAGATAACAGGAACAAACTGAGAAACTCAAGGTCCCTACTTATAATATATAATCACATTAAATGAAACAGAGAGTTATGTTTCCCCATGCCTGGTGCCTGATCGGGAAGCCTGTTTGTGTTCTACATGGTGAGAGATGAGCTGTTCAGTCTTATGACTTGTCTTGACTAGATAAAAGGAAGTTTTTTAGCAGACGTTTATTTAACACATGGCGGCAAACATAAGGAAAAAACATAGTTCTCACTTATTCACTCATGCTAAATTCACCACATGAGAAAAATACCAAGGGCGTTGTCAACTTTTGAATATTATCATGTACTAATTAGAGAAAGAGGGAAAAAAAAAAAAAAGGAACCAAACAAACCACCCTAACCCGTGAGTTTTTCTACTGCAGATAATGCCTTGGCTTGAAAAGTGGTGCAAGCTGTCTTATTTCAGGAATACAAACAAGTTGTAAGGCTCAAAACTCCACACATCACAGCAGTTCAACAGATCATTTGCCTCTCTTCTAATGGAGGAAAATATTTCCCAACACACCTCCCATGTGCTCGGCTCATTCTGGAGAAGGGCTCAGAGCATTCCAGGAGCCGAACATGACTTATTTCGTTGAGTGCTCCTCAAAACACACCTCCAAGGCAAGCTCCCGTACCACACCACCGAAATGTTGCTGGCTACATATCATCTACTTGGTTCAGTGCCCCAGACTTGGAAAATTGAATTGAGTCAAGGTAAAGATGGGAGTACCAGCACATATGGGTAGGTGAACCCAGAGAGGACAGAAGGGCTCTGTTGGGAAACACCAATGGAAATTCAAGGGACAATGGATCAAAAGCAACGCCTTTCCTGGAAGTTTTTTAGAACGTCTTTGGGGGCTCCCGTCTGTTTTCCAGCTGAGACAACTTTTGAAAGGCACTTTCCCATACTTCCACTGGAGGGCAGGAATATCCCATGTTTCCACAGGCGACCCTTCAGCTCCTCACACAGACCCACATGCATCAAACAACTTCAGCAATGCCTGGCCTTCGGGAGACATTCTTGTACAATTCCAGACTTTAATTCAGGTTCTAGCCTGCTTTTATGAGTAGCTTCATTTTTTTCAGAACAATTTCATTATTTTCACAAAACAAGGTCAATATTCCTGGTTTACCCCCATACTCTCTGCCTCTGCTCCCTGCATTGCTCCAAGGTCCCCCACATTCCTCACCTACCTTTCCTATAGGTAGCAGAAATACACTGCATATCTACGTATGTGCTGATCGGTAGGTTAACATCCTCACTGCTTCCCCAGGAGGCAGTAAAAATCTTTTAAACACTTTGCAGAGCTGATCTGGGGAGCTATGGCTTGTGCCGTCTCTATCTTCGTTAGTGAAAACTATGAACAAGAGTACAATTAGAGGACACAGGAACAAAATAGATATGCTGTCTTCCATAAAGGGACATATTGGAGTTATTGAAAGGTTCATGCATAAGGTTGATCTGCTTGACAGGGTTTATCTGGTTTCCAAAAGGCATCTCAGAAAGTTTCCCAGAAAAAGCAATTAAAGGCAAGAAGCTGGCAGGAGACAAAAGGAAAGGTCTTCTCGTGGAGAAATAATCCATTTAGAGAGTGGAGGCCAGTCACCTGTGGTCCTGTGTGCTGCTGTGCTGGGACCTGTGCTGTTTGATGGATTTAAAATTCATGTGCATTAAGGTTCAATAGCAGAGCGCTGACGTTTTCTGTTGGAATTAAGCTATTCAGAGCAGCAGAAAAACCAGAGTAAACCATGGACAGCTGAAGAAGGACCTCAGGAGATTCACTGACTTGCCAAGAAAGTGTCAGATGAAACGAAACAGAGATGAACTGATACGCACAGAAAAAATAACCTGAATGTCTAATGTCAAGCTCCAAGACGATCATTTCTCCTGAAGAGTTTATAACAGTCCCATGACAGCATCGGCCCAGTGCTCAGGCATGGTCAAGAAGACAGACTGAACGTCAGGGATGACCAGGAAAGAAGCAGAACCCAGCCTGCCTTTATCCAAACCTCCAGCACCCGTACCTCTGTGCCCATCTCACCCACCCTGGTGCAGGCAGAGCACTGCTGGAGAACCCCAAGAGAAAGGCAACAGGGCGGCTCAAAGGGAAATGCCTCTACGTGAAGGGTTCTCTGGGCTGAAAATTGCCTACAATTTGGCATTTTCAAAATGTTTAATTCAGGTAGACACTATTTCACTAAAATCTGGGGTTTTTTTGGAAGTATGGAACAGCTTACTATCTGGTGTAATGCTGAACATGGTCTGCTATAAGGAACTCTTCTCAGTATTTAAGTACCTAAGTGTTATAGACTAATTCTTTCGCAACTGAAACCAAAAATGTCAACATTTTCTTGCTATTGGCTCTAATGACCCTATGTTAGCTCATTAAACAGGAAACAATTCGGCAGGTGAAGATTTTTCCCCTCTGTCTCCTCTACTAGTTACATTTACACCTGAGGACTGGTGATGAGAGAGCTGCCAGCTCCAGTTCTGCCCTGGCTTTTCTGACTTCTTAATTTGCTTAATCTCTCCATATCTGTTTCCTTACCTGTAAAATGAAGATACATCAGGAGACTTATTAAAGCACAGAGCACCTCTGGGATGTCTGGGATGAGGCCAAAGGTCCATTTTGCCAAGCACCTGCTCTGGAAAACAACTGTGAGGATGCTCAGGCAGAAGCAGAGCAAGCACGTAGTGATATTTCCTTGAATACTCTTCCAGCCTCTCTATACTCAATAGCTGTGCAGGAGCTACTGAAAAGGTGAAGGAGCAGACATGAAGGAGCAGGGTTTTGCACACCTAAATGATCCTGGTTGTCATGACCTGAAGAGAAGTTCCACAACAAGGGCTTCAGGTGTGGGAAATGGAACTTCACATCCTCTCCAGCCCATTGAAGAGGAGGACTGTGCCACCGTTCATACTATTGTAATAAATCAAGGGGTTTTTTTCATTAAACTCTACAGTATCTTTGTGGGAAAGGGATGTCCAAAGCTGTTTTTTTCCCCAACAGAAACCTAAAGCAGATATAAAGGGATGATCCCCTCTCCTCCATGATATAATACAAAGCCCATATCACAAATCAAGGATTTCTTGCACTGCAAATACTTCTCCAATATCAGCCGTCTATACACACAGAGTCCATTTCTGTTGTCAAAAAAGATCATGCACTTCCTTTAACGAGGATGTTTTTCTCCTCCCTCTTTCAGCATCCTTAATAAACACCACAATTCTAATTGTTGCTCACTAAGAGGATAGAGAGAGCCAGTTACGCTCATTTTTTAATGTACTAAAATAATAATTAATCACAAGGTAAACAGTGACTTCTGGGGAAAAACTATCTAGCCAAACACATGGCTTCTGATAAAGATTGTCTTCCTGCATTTCCCCTCCACTAATGTCTACGCTGTCACTTGAAACTCCCAAAAGAGGCTTAATGCCGCCTTTTTTTTCCTGGAATTAGCAGCGGTGGTTTCAAATCAGCTTCCCTTTGCCTGAAAGGGAATTAGAAAAGGCATATGAATGCAGCTACATGCCAAACAAGCCTAATTTTGTGAATTTTTCCTGTCAAGCACTTCAGCGTCGAATGCTGCCAACTCGTGATTAATACCAGGGAGGGTCAGAACTCATTTGTAAATGATACATGTGATTAGTCATGTCTGCATCCAGCAGGGCTAAATAAAATTTTCCTTTTTAAATAGTGCTTTATCTTATTATGCCATGAAAATATGTGGTTTGTTGTTTTTTGTTTTTTCCTAGCAGAGTGGGTTTCAACGCTTGCAACAGCTCTTTTCACAGCAGGCATGGGATTTCCAAAGCTGATGGGGTTCCAAACACCGCCTCTGGGCTCACAGAGGGAAGGATCTATGATTCTTTGACTATTTCAGTCCAAAGGCTGTGAAAACAGGTTCTTCTCTTGGAACCTCCAACCCCTGCAGCAGCTGCTGGTGTTGAGCAAATGGCCAGGCTGATCCATGCTACCTTCTCTACCTCCACCACACACCTTCCTTCCCTGCTATGTGGTTCTTGCTCAGCTGCTCTAATCCTCTACATTTTTCCTGCATCCCTGTCTTCTCTCTCCACTGTGCAGCTTTTCCATTCATCTGAAGCACAGGTTGCCCTGCCAAAAAAGTGAAATGTTGGCTGGAGATGCTCCTTTGTGATGCTGGACACTTAGAACCTAAAATATTGTCTCTCAGGCATCAGGTCTATGCACCAAGGAATCAGGGGTCTTTTTGGTACCTACATCTTCTTGAACAGATATTATTCCCAAATTAATCTCATTGCCTTTGTGTTTTCTACCACACCATCTTTATGTGTGTAGTTGCATGCTTTATTGCTGTTGACACCACTGGGCTTCAGCAGCACCAACCCATCCTTTCTGTGGATATTTTTCTTTTAATCCTCAGTTTTTACTGTAGATCCTCATTATGGTTGAACCAAGGGGTAAGGGGCTTGCCAAAACCACCTGCAATCTGGAGCAGCCTCCTTCAGCTTGTCTGTGCTTGAACACATCCTAATACGGTTTGGACATTGATTTGATTGGTGTGAGGTGACTACTTAGGACAACTCCAGATATCAGTTTTGGGAAAGAGTGAGGGAGCCCCCAGCTCCGGCATCCCGCTCTCGGATGTGCGTGGGAGTCAGTGGCAATGAACAGGAGGGATTTTGTTTCGCCCATAAACCAAAAGGGTGTCCAGTAGATCAAACGATGGAGCAACGGACAGCAGATGACCTCTCGGAATTCAAGCGCAGAGGGTTGAGCTCTTTGCAGTTCTCCTCCTCCAGTGCTTCCTACGGGGGCTGAAGGAGGATGGTGTGGTTATCCTGGGGGTTAGAGGCTGCCCACTGTCTGAATGGGCAGTCCAGGTCTTCTTTCAGGAACTTTCATAATGACGGGGCTACATCTGCCACCTCCATCCTCAATGTCTACTACACAGTCAACCTCTTCATGCGACCACTCTTCTCTGCCACCCATGGATCAGAGCTATAATACTACAAAGCCGTAGGTCAGACTTACCAATCTGAAAGTCTATTACACCCACTGGAAACCTCTCTGAGATCCCCAAGAACATCCTAGCCCACAGCAGATACCAGCAAGCTACTCTTCCCTAACCTCTTAAGCCCCAAAAGCTCATCACCAGTCAAAAGACCTTGCTGGTCCTCTTGGGCTCATGTGACACCCCAGCAGTTTCAAGCAGGGTACACCTAGACTCCATAACCAACTTGGCTGTTTTAATTGAATGGGCCACATCTTTAGTAAACCTTTATGAAGTTCCATCATTCCAATCTGTAGACCACTGGCAAAGTCCAAAGCCTGCAATGGAGCCATGAAGAGAACATTTTCTGGAGAGCACAGGGTTTGGCCATGAGCCCTGGTAGTATCCCACCATGGGGATGGGCAGCACCAGAAGGACCAACAGAAAGCTGGTGGCCAGGGCTGTTGCATCATGGTTTACTCTGACAAAAAGTTACAAAACATAAAACCCCAAAACCACCTATGAAGCAGAAGGGGAGGGAATCTAGTTGTTACTTTATTTACTCTCTTCTTTTGGAATAGTTAAAAAGTACTTTGAGGCACAAAAGGATGCTTCAGAAGGCTGTGGAGGACAGAGAAATCTTGCCTGTATAATCCGGGGAAGTCACAGCATTAAGTGACACAGAATTCCCCAGGAGAAGTGGAGAATTCCTTACAACAAAAAAAAAATTAAAAAAAGGAAAAAAAAAATCAGTTTGAACATGAGTTTGGCCCGCATACTCCAGCTTTGATAGAAACTGCGAAGGCAATTTCATGGCCAACATCTAAATATACATATACATATATATATATGAGGGCAACACCAACTACAAAGAGATACCTGAAAAAAAAGACCCACAAAACCAGCTTCCTGGCATAACTAAAAAACTATTTCTAGATGCTGTGTTAAGAGGCCAAGTGCTCACCACTCCCCTTTTGAACATTATTTTAAAGTTAATTTTAAAATCACTTTGCTCCAAGAACAAAGCAACCAGGAAGCATAGATGTTGAGACATATTCTGAAGTGGTAATGTGGGACGATGGAGATAATATAACAGTATCAATTTCTGATGTGGTACCTTGGATTAGTAGATATTAAATGTTGTTTTTCAAATCAGGAAGCCAAAGGACAGAGAAAAGACCATCTGCTCTCAAACAGGCATGCTTGGCCCTGAAAATAAGCATTGGTGAGAAAAAAATAGACTAGAGATCACACTACTTGGGTTAGTTAAAAGCATGCTCTTGTTTCAGCTGATTCTGCAAGGAATATCTCTGTTGATAGGCATTTTGAGATATTCAGGAACATAGCCGTCAAGTCATCATCTACCTTGACGCACACGAACATTAAAACAAATTAATGATGTGCTTCAGGAACTGCTTAGAAGTTTTGCTGGTATTAGCTCTACCAATCCCCCACTGTTTCTAAGCCTTTTTTTCTGTGTATAGCCTTTCAAGATTTGCCAAATCCATTGGTTTTGAAATCCAGACCTGTTGAAAGGTGTAAAATTTACTTTTTTAGCGTAGCCTTAGATACTCAGTATTCAAAGCATTGCATTCGTATTCTTCCAAGTGAGACTGAGATGCAAACATCTTGTAAGGAATTCATATACGCACCGTGGCACTCTAAGAAATGTCCTTGAGGAGGTTTTTCTAATTATTTCCTACTAATTATTTCAGCTCATCTACATTGCTCACACTGATTCACCGACAGATACTGAACCAGTGGATACTAACGGATATCCTGCAATATATGAACTAGAGTGAGTTTCTCTGCAAAACATACAGAATTGTACATGAACATAGTGTTCCAACTCGTGAGTTGTAATTAATTACACCAAAAAGAAAGGTTTTAAAAATATTTTTATCTGCACTGGAGCACTCTGCACTAAAACAACCATAAAGACAAGCAACAAGAATTGTTGTTTCCTCCTCAGAAAATACAAACCTAACTTTTAAGCATCATACACCCATTTAAAAAGAAAAAAAAAAAGAAGAAGCAAAAGAGCATGCAATCAAGATGCTTCTGGAAGGACAAAACTCAATTCCATCAACTTTCTCGCCTTTAGCTTGCCTTGATTTTTTTCCCATCCCGGTATATTTGGCTCGAAGCGTGTTTGAGGCTGGTAATTCAGCAGAGAAACAGAGTTATGTTTCCAAAGACCTCTCTTCATCTCTTTTTTCTCTGTTGCTCTAACAGCCCAGGTTCCCATAGAAACTGAGAGTAAAGAGCCAAAGTGTAAAATACAAATGAACAGGTCTAAAGCTGGCAGCGTTATATTTTATTAAATTTATAAATATGACAAATGGGTGCTGGGTATGGGTTCCTTTCTAATGGAAAAGCCAGATAATACTCCACCTTATCAACTAAATAGAGGGCATATCAGTTTTAAAGACCAGAGTCATTGAGCACTGACTACTAACAGATAACAGCTTTCCGAAATGGAGTAGTTTTCCAGATTATTCATTTTTGGAGCAAGCAAAGTCCCTTCTCCTCATCTGCAAGTCTGACCTGAATCCCCCAATGCCCCAAATCGCGGTCAATTCTCATTTAGTGACACTGGAGCTTCGCCTTGCAGGAATGGGGCAACAAGCACTAATTACACCTTATAAGGTGGGCTTTACAATTTTAAATAAATGTTGGCATATGGATTGAAATTCTCTGAAAAACTGCTTCCATTGGAAAAATGCTTTTCTGAGCAAAGGCCAGGCTACATGCTTTCTTCACACTTTTGAACGAGTTGATGCATTTTGAATGCATTCCTGGATTTTTTTTTTTTTTATCAGAACTCACTTCAAAAAACTAGAGAAAGGGGTTTATTAAAGATGCAGGACATCAGGAAAATTAGCAATTTGACTGCCCCAGGGAATTGCCAAGATGATAGTAAGATTCTTCACATCATAACAAGGTCACTGAAAATGGGACAGAGATACTCAAGCAACTATAAATTATTTCAAGCTCTGAATAGTTTTCAGAGGTCAGTGAACAAATACGTTTTAGTAGTAATTTTTTCCTAAAGATACTTTCAAGCACCCATATACAAATACCACATCAGTGTTGCTATCTCCTGAGCCCCAGCAGTAGAAGGAATGATGCCCTCTACTTGAAATGTTCATCTTCCATCCACTAAAACTTGGGAAAAGTTTCAAATAGCTCAGGTGCTCATGATTTATATTTTTTCCAAAATATGATTTTTTTTTTTTCCCCCCAGCGTTCACTGACCCGAATGGGGAATTCATTAGTGGTGGCTCCTGTTGACTTCTTGAGCGACATGGCCCCTGGCACACCCAGAGCTCGGCTTTTTGCTGTTAGGCTCTTCTATGAAATGGCACAAGAGATGCTGCACATCAAAGAAACATTTGAATTTCTTTGCCCTATGCGTGCTCAAAATAATCTTGCAAAATCCTTGGAGCCATTCAAAGAGACTCGCTATGAAAGGACTCTTCACTCGAGGGACTCCTACATGCCCTCATCTGAAACCATCACCAGCCCTGATGCAGCACAGGGCTGCTTGTTTCCAGCCTTTATACCTTCTCTTTCTCTCCTGAGCAGTCTGAATATTTTTTTCCATTTTCAGGAGCGATAGATGGTATCTGTCTGGATAACAAGACAACGATAAAAATCTCCCTACTTTAAAAAAAAATAGAGAGGTTGAAACACACATAGGAACAAGAGAAAACATTCTTAATTTTGCCTCTGCATTTAACAAGTTCCCTTAAAGGAAGTTTAGTTTACCAGCATTTTGTTTTAGTTGACTGGAAGAAAATCCTTTGACTATATTTAATTTTAGAGGCGATTTGTGAGGTGTTGAGCCTGCTCCACAACCTGGGAACGCTGGTCCCAGCACTGTCTTGCAGGACTTCACTCTTTGCAACTGCTGCAACAAGACAGAGAGAATTTTTTTTTTTTTTAAATGTCAGCTACAATACTTAGCAAGCAGCAGCAATCCCATGCAGGTCTTGCTTTTCTGAGACATGAACTCTGGAGCTGTATTTTCTTGTTGTTACGTTATTTTTCACATGCAGAAGGTCAAGTCTTCACTAAGCACAAGCTCAAAGAACATTTTCACATCTGAATCTGACCCAGATGCAAAATATATCAGTTTAACTCTCGCAAATTATTACAATAGCTTATTTGGAAGCAGTGAGGTTGATTATGGGAGGGGAAAACATCTTTAGAGACAAACTTAAGGCATTCATGAAATCAGAAAGCAAGCTCAGAAGCTGGGGGAATTGAAGGAGACGGCTAATGTTCCAAAGTAGGTAGCTTTTTTTAATTTTTCCCTTGCTAAACCAGCATCTGTTGGGACTCCCTAGCAATTTCCCTGCATGTTAGAAGAGTCCCAGCCGTTTGCTGGCCGCCTGCCAGCCCACTTCTGATTACCGGCTCCTAAAAGAACGTCAAGCAATAAGAATTACATTTTGCCATCCCAGATGAATGATATCACTTCTACACAGAAACAGCCTCCAAATGGCAGAAGGAATAGCTATCTATTAAAACTGCAGTGTGTGAGAAATCCACCTTTATTAGAAAGCATCTTCTTAAAGTGTAAAAGACTAGGAAATGCATCAAAGCCTGGCAAAGCTTGTGATTTAATCCCAGACTAAGATCGGTACAGGGATCTGAACATGCACCTGTAGCTCTGGTGGGTTTGGGGGTTAGGCACAGCACAGTAACTCGCTGTGGATCACCAACAGCTGAGCAAATTGCAATTCCCCAAATGCTTTTTGAGTCCCATTGCATCAGACCAATCCCTTGCTTTGCTATCAACAAATTATATTACATGATGTCACTGACAATCGCACCCAAAAATGAAGCAGGAAAACCTAAAGGATATTAGACAGAGTGCAGAAATGTCTTCACGTGATGGCACACTGGGCCGACACAGCTAGAAACATTTCATTCCCATTCCTAAAATAAATTTTAAATACAGCTGTGAATGATCTCCTTTCAACTTACATCAGAAATGTAATTACAACAGCCCTATTATAAAGTGCCAGGTAGTTTTACCTTAACGTCCCCTATAACGGGCAACATCAGACTTTGATCTTCTCTTTAAACGTTTACAGACCCTGGGCTTTCTCATGTATTCAAAATTTAATGTTATCTATATTTCTGATGCTTTATCTTGCTATACCTATGTGAAGGTTGTGGGATCAGTTAAATCATGAGAACGGGTTTTCCATTTTTTTTCTCCCCCAAATGATTTAAAGATTTAGAGCTCAGCACTTCTGAAATAATTTAATGGAGTATTCAGTCAGGCACTGAGAAAATACAGCAAATGCAACCAAGGGCAAATCGATGTAAGCGGAGCACAGCATCGCCAGGATAAATAAGTGCACTGCCCAGCTGGGGGCTTTGCAATGCCCTAAGTGCTGCAAAGAAGCAAATAGAAAAAATAATCATATTCTCACATGGCAGCAGCTTCTCAGGCTCCATCAGCAATATTGGAAGCATTAGGTTTTTTTTAAATAAACCTCCTTTACTTGGTGTTACAGAGGAGGTTAGTGGCAGGTTGTCACCGTCCCGTTGCACCCAAAGAGGAGAGCGTTGTATCGTGGGGGTCCCACAGCCCACTGCCAGCAGCAAAGACCCATCTTGGCAGCATCATTTGCTCTTTGACTACAGCACCTCTTGGCCTGTCTTCAATTCAGTGTTTAACATTTGGCAAAATTAAGAGAAATCCAAACAAGAGAGTCTTGCAGTTGAGTGTTGGGATTATGGGTTGCACCACACTGCCAATATCGCAGTGGTTCAGTATTGCTTGCGTTCACTAGGTCAGGATGAGAGGTGGGTAGAAATCCTGAGTTTAATGTGGGCTACATTTAGACTGTAAGCTATATACGGAAATAATTTGAGCCTTCAAGAAAACTGATTCAGTATTCCTTACAGGGAAGAAGAAAGAAGGTTTGTTCCAGTGGATGAACTGCTGGTGGGATGGAAGAGCCAGCCGTAACTTTGGAGTTAAGCCTGAATTGAGTTTTTCACTTACAGCAGGATTAAATTTCTTCCATTTCACAGTTCGGTGATTGAATTTCATCTTCAAATTTGACATAATTACTGTTCAAGGGTCAACTGAATTGGCTATGCAGTTCGTGGGTACCATGCTTGCTAATTTATGCACAGGAAAACAACCAATATTTGCTCATCTTTGAAATACGTACTCCATTCTTTCCTCTGTTTAAACAAGTGCATTCACAAACATTTCACAACTTTGGAGCTATTCCCATCACAGCCCAGCCTGGGAAGGTTCTTGGGTGCATGGGAAGAAACTTTTTTATCTGGCAACACCTTTTCCAGCTCTGCCAATACAACTGGACAGCAGGGAGATGGTGCTCCCTAACTTCCTCCCTTGGTGCTTCCCTCCCCAGAGTCCAAATCTCTTCCTCCCAAACCTTCCTTGGGTGCCAGTACCATCCACATACTTGCCCTTTGGTTCTCCCTGGCCCTACATTTCCTTCTTTCTCTTTCCAACGCTTGGACACAACAGCGACTCTGACCCACCTCCTAGGGGAACTCCCAGGAACTGGTCAGGTCCAACAAAGGACAACTGGTCTAGTGGGCAACTCTGACACTGGAAAAGCCACAAGTGATCCCACAACTATTTCCAGCAGTTCCAAAACTCAGTAGTTCCCTATAGCAGAAGGATCACTGAGTTTTATTTATCATATACTTGACTCCTTTCAAGTGCCTCACTGTTATTTAAGTCGGAAGATGAAAGCGGGACAGAATAGACCATCTTCCAGTGCCATAATCCTTACAAAGCTATTTCAATAAATCTTCAGGATGGCTCAAAAATGTGCTGGACACCAAATGCAGAGACTCAGAAACTTGTGCTACCTTTGCCTTTCCGTCTCTCACAGATGCCCAGGTTTGCCAAGGCTTTTGTTTAAAGCTATCAAGACTGTTCTACATGAAGCTCTAAGTGACTGTACTGGGATTAGTGCAATATTCTCAGCAGCTTCTGAAAAAAGTATTTTGATAAATGCCAAAAGAATAGCTGATATTTCTAATGCACAGACCCGCCTCTCCATCAAGTGCCACCCTGTACAACTGGAACTCCTGAGCACACGATGCATTCGCCACAACATTTTTCTGTTTCCCATGGAACAAGACTCATTATTGTCTGAAAGCTTTCTGCTGCTTTCTGATTTCATCAGTACAAGTCCTAATTCTATCAACAAAATGCAGTAAAACACTGTAATAGCAGCCTGCTTCAAAGGCAAGGGTTTTTTTTTCACCAGTGCTCCCGCCTGACATCTGACACAGCCCATTATCATATCGAAAGGTCACGTTAGCAAGAGGAAAGCGTATAGATTATTACCTAAATAAAAATGACCTGGTTTTAAAAGCTAATTTAATACATCCCTCCTGAGCAGCATAGTGCATTACCCAGTGCATTTTCACCAGAGGAAAGCAGCCATCAGGTCTACCTGGGGCAGATCTCAACAATTTGTGTCTCCAAGCAAATAGTAATTCACCTTCAAAAAAGAAACTCCGTATTTCGCTGTCTCCACTACCTTCCTGTAGTGAGATCACCCTGCGATGTTATCTCGATGGGCTCTCACCTTTTAAAATTATTTCTGAGAACTGATTTTCTAGGTAAACACCTATTGATTACAGCAGTTGGGAAAATCCACTAGCCAGCTGCAGATACAAACTACCGGTGGCTTCAGTGTGAAATTACAAATTCCTTAAGGCTCTGTCATACACAAAATTCTCCATCAGAAAGAAAAAGCTGTTGCATCCCAGCTATCTGAAGTCCCGGTTCTTTCAAAAAGCAAAATATTTAGAGTCATACCGACTTAACAGGTATCAAAGTTCAGTTATGATTTTATCGCAGCACTCGCCAAGTAGAAGAATTATTTTAATTATTTACATAGCTTAAAAGAAATTATTGCAATCTCTACCTTTTATAACATTAATGACCTTTTTTCCCATTTTCGCATGTCCGATGAGGTTTCCCCCCCCCTCTGGCCCCACAGATAGCCAAGGCAAAAGCACGTTCCCATATAGTCACAAATTTGGAAAAACAACGGACACAGAGGGAGATAGAGCCAATTCTTACAGCTTGTAGGCTGCCCAGACCTTCCTAATGCTCTAAGCTAGAAAATATTTTCTCTTGCAGAAAAATTACTAATCTAATTGTACTCCATGCATCGGTGAATTATTTCAGACAAAGTTTTCCAAAGCTGCTGCCCAACAGAAACTCAGACCTTAATTATATAATTCTCTTTAATTGCTAGCTCCCATTTTGGAACTTGGAACTCTGAAAACTTCCCTTTTGGCAGGGGAGCTTAAAATCTTTTTAGCTTATCTTATGTTACTAAAGGAAAACAAGATAAAGCAATAAAAAGCATCCTTTCCTAATACACAGCGTCATTTGTTATCCACAAAAAAAATCCAGGGACTGGCTGTTAGGTCAAAACCATCCCATACCAGTGTTCTTCCAGACAGAGCATCTGCAAAGCTTTCTTATCTTACTAAAACAGGAGTTTGCATCAAGATAAGCAGGTTTCTACCATGTGCCACAGCACATTTTTTGTAGCTGAAGGGCCAGCTCCAGCATGAATACATTTACGGAGAGGTTGGCCAGAATGTGCATCTTGGTACCCAAAGATGACCAAAGAGCAGATGTCTACGCTACAGGTACACTAACATCCATGACCAGTCACTGCCAGCCACCTCCAGGCCAACACTGTCATCAGGTTATCAATAAAGAGCAGTCTCTATAGGCAAGATGCATTAAAATATCTCCTAGCCCAGATGAGGAGTGTGCTTCTGAAGCACATCCCCTGACATGTCCGTCTCACGTCTCCAAGCGGCACAAGAGCACGAGAACTGGGCTCCTCTCATGTGACGCTGAACTGGAAGATGTGTCTCAGGAGCTGATTTACGCACCCCAGGCGCTGTTTAACATTGGGTCTGGTCTAGGGAACCAGACTTGAAGTAGCCCAAAGGAAAATCCCACTGAAACGCAAATAGTCCATACAGCAGGTCCTCATTTTTGTTTTTTGTTTTTCAGGGTTTTTTTCTACATATCTATTCCTCTGGAGCTGTGCTACTTACTAATACCTGGACCCAGCCACATTGAATAAGCTTTCAACTCCCAGAGACAATTTCAACTATTTAATTCTCACAGATGACCTTATGAAGCAAAAGAAAAGGCTGTATAGGATGGAGACACATGTAGAGCCCATGGTGGCCCTCCAAGAAACATCACCAAGGAGCCATACAGGACACTTGAAAATACTTGTGAACATGCTGGAAAGGGAGAAACTAGAAGGACTGGAGGATACAGGGATAAAATCTTGCAAAACACGATACTTGGATGCACCTCGAGGGAAGCCTTCAACAGCAGATGGCACCTGAACACTAGCTGCCAGTGGTCGGAGCTGTCAGGGGCAGGCTCCGGTCCTGGGAGACAAAGATTTCTCCGAAACTAGCATCTTCAAAAAAGCTAGTGCTAAAAGGTATTGCAGTACCTTGCACTATTTTGCAAGCAGCAAATGAAAGGAAAAACGACCGGGCACCACACCACCTTGCCTGATTGGACTGTAAAGCTGTTATCTGTACCTTTCTCATTAGCTGTTATCTGTACCTTTCTCATTAGAATAAAGTCAATTTTACCTATAAAGCCAGGGTGTAAGGGGAAAAGTACATACAAAGTATGCATACAAAAACTGAAAAATATCAATAACCACCCTCTGTGCCAAAGTCAAGTCAAGTAACTGCTAGGATGCTTTGTTATGAATAAATGCAGTGGGAGAGGAGGTGTAAAGTGAAAACAGGGATGATTCTGGCCACTAAAATAAAAGGTTTGGAGGGAGCTCTTTATTAAAGCACAGCTCAAGTAAAGACGAAGGGCACTTGGGGCCAGAGCTGCTAGGCAAGGAAAAGGCATTATATATCTACACAAAGGTCCCTGCCTCCTTGAGTCCTGTGAAAAGGAGACAATTTTGGCTGTGAGTGCCAACATGTATTCACCCAGGGCTGCAACGCAGCTGGAATAACAAAAAAAATAAGC
This sequence comes from Syrrhaptes paradoxus, assembly GCA_013400615.1. NCBI lineage: Eukaryota > Metazoa > Chordata > Aves > Pterocliformes > Pteroclidae > Syrrhaptes > Syrrhaptes paradoxus. The sequence continues at coordinate 42,402 of VZTO01021619.1, forward strand.
AAAAAGTGCAATCAAAATAACCTACATCTGCAGGGAGCCTGGAGCAACAGCACAGAGGCACCAGTGTCTGGACTGCAGCAGGGTATTAATTTCAAGCTCTGCTGCCACCAAAGATCAACATCAGCAGATAATTCTGGATGTGACAGGAAAAAAGGAGTGGGGGGACCCTGGTCACAGGAGCAGCTATGCTCTGCTTGGCCAGGCAAAGCCCAGGCAGCTGCCAGCTGTCTCAGCATGGTGGTGAGGGTCACCTTGTTGATGTCCTTGTCTCTGTGGCACGGCTCTGCCTTGCTACAGCCATGTCATGAAAGGTTGAACCAAGCCAGAGGGACCTCATCTGATGACCTTCTGGTTGATGACCTTCAACCTTAGTGGCTAAAGAAACTTCAGGAGGTTTCTGGATGGGGAAGACGCCAGCACAAGGGATTTGTGTTGCCTGGAGCTGCTGGTGTTCGCTAAACTCTCACATTACCTGGCACCAACAACTCTAGTAGAAACCAGCCATTTCCTCTTGGATTTATGAGAGCTGCAGTAGCGGCTCCATCTGGAACTGATCTCGACTTTGATGGGTCTCTTGCTTATTTAGGTATCTCCTTCATGCCCTAAATACCAATGTGGCTGAGCCCAATGCTGGGACATGAGAGCCAGGAAAAATGTCTCCAAAACAGGTATTAGTTGGGTAGTAAGGTATTATTGTAAGCAAATAAATCAGTTCTGCTGCTGGAGTAAGATCATGTTATACAGATGATCTCAGTAATCATGAGGATATAGAAGGGTTCTTCCATTTAGATAAAAGCCACAATTTTTATAGTCACCTGACTAAGGCAACTCACAAAGTGGCATCAGAGATGACTCAGCTTGGGCACATGAGCAACCCTGCTGAACTCCACTGCTTTCAGCGGCCCAGGTGCACACTTACTTTCCTAGACAGAGTGATGTCTTCTTGAGGGAAGGCCAACGCCCTTGAGGAACACAACTTTCTCCAAGGCCTGCTTGGCAGGAACTCCTGGGCACCTTCCCACTGGAGCATTGACACAGCCTCGTGCTGGGCATCCTGGCTGCTCGTGAGAGCCAAGAGCCAGGTGTTTAGGACACAATCCAAAGATGCCCGTGCAGAACACAGAGGCACCTACAACCACCATAGCCAGTCTACAGATACTTAGAGCTGTGGTCCTCCCGTCACACCTCATTCTGTGGGGCAGGAAGCCCCTCTGCTTAGCTGAACTGGTTTTGAATGGTGGTAGATATTTTCTTTACCTTCAAGAGCTGAGCAGGGCTTGTTCTTTTCTTCAAATCATGTCCAAGGTAGGAAGTGGTAGCTCAGTCATCTACAGCAGTTTGCCACAACATTTTCCCAGGTCCTAGGAGCACTCTAAGCATATCTCAAGGCTTAGCTGGAAAAACACCATGTTGCCAAGAGATAAACTCAATAAAAAGTTGTTCAGCCCTTTCAGACCTAGAGGACTATTGGAAGGATCTTCTGACCCTGTAACTTCTACCTCCCATGCTCTCAGTCATGCTCTGCACTGGGACTACCAGCTTTGTAACCCAAGGGTCACGCTCCAGCATGGAGATTAATAAAAAAACCACCAGTGCCACTGATTTGGTAGATATTTCTGCAATGAACCCATGGCCCAAGTCCTACACTTGCTGCCATTTTGTAGATAGTTTTATGCATATCATCTCAGTTTCACAGTGATGTCCTTTGTATTTACCCTGTGTGGTTGTGCCTGCTGAAGTTCTGATCTTTGGGTGGATCGTTTCCTACAGAAAATTCCTGTCCACCCAACAGCCTTTTGCCACCTGCCATCCAAACACTGAAAATGAGATGCCAGCTATCAGGATGCAAAAAGATGGAACATTTTTTTTTCTACGTGATTTGTGTAAAGCCTCACCAAACCCAAATTTGCATTATGTGCTGAGTTCTTCCCTTTCCCAGACTTCCCCTCAGAAAAGACAAGCCCTTGAAAGACAATTAGCTGGAGCTAATTAATAGCTGCTCAAAAAAGTAATCCAGGTTAACATTCCTGCCAAGCAGACTGTTCTCTCAGAGGAGTTTTATCTTGTGAGATACAGAAACAATAACTCTCGAGTGACAGAACTTTCTGTGGCAGCTTCCAACACATCTCGCTTTACTCTCAATGTAACGTTGCCATTTTTCCCTCTTCTCCTCATCTTTTTGCAGGCATGCACTTGCTTTCAAGGAGTTGACCAACTTGAATATTGTATTTGACTAATAAATACCATATCTTTCGAAAGAGCATACCCTTTTTTTTAAATGTTTCTCCAGGCAGACAGCACTGATCCCTTCTGTTTTTCAAAGCCAAAATGCCAATTTGCAAAGGTTGATAATGTCACTGTCACCTACAGTCTCGAGTGACAGGACTCAAGCACAGGCCTCTGACTTCTAAGATAGAAAAGCTGCTATCAAAATTAATTGATTCTTCCTTTTGGGGAACAATCCACCATCACCAAGAATCCTTCACTTGCCCTTCCATTGGGATGAATGAAATACTTGTCAATGTAAGAAAAGAAGAGGAATAAAGAGGACAAAAGCTCAAAAATGTTAAGGTCAACATTGGTTCATTGATTCCCAAAATGAAGAGTTTATCTGAAATAGTTCCAATACTGCAGCCTATAAAAGTGCACGAGGGATCCTGATACTCTTCCCGAAAAGTCACAAAATAATCCCAAAAAAGTCCCTGATACAATCTGCATACACAAATATCACCTGCAATAATAAATCACTACATGATACTCTTTTAACAATACAGCTTAAAATCAGACGTGAAAAGACAGACTATGAAATAGACAATGGCCAGTCCTATTTGAAAACTTTGCTTGGTGTTAGTGGGCCGCTGTGTAACCTTATAGAAGTTTCTGTGACAATAACATCATGTTATTACTAAAACCAAAAATCCCCAGTTTCATTACCAATGTTTCCTTCCTTTTTGTTCCCACAGAAATCAATATAATCCAAATAGTAACACTAAACAAAAAAACATTTAAAATAATAATAGCATATGCCTGGGATACTTGGGACCATTTCTCTGAAGCTGTTAATTTTCCAGCACTTTGTAAAATGCTTTGCATAAGCTGTTACTGGCACTAAAATGCCATGTTTTCAGCTGGTACTAATAGCTAATATACATAATAATATATATTTACCTATAATATCTAACAGCTAGTTAGCTGTTGCTATAGCACTATCTCCACTTGACTATGCATTCTGTGTCCCAAATCCGTATTTTCTGGTGTGGCAAAAGAGGCTGACAGCCTCCTGCCTTTTCAATGAAGTCAACAAGAATTTTAGCGGACTTAAGCATTTGGAGAAGAAAGCTTTCGTTTGATCTGCAGTAAGGAAATGGTATTCTAAACGAAAATGCAACCCTGGGGTGGCTTTTAGTGCCTTGAAAGAAATTAAACATGATTCAAAATGTTATTTCAAATATCACTCAAAGATTATAAAAAATACTATATTAATTTGTGTGTACTTTGCTATATTAGCAAGTCTTCTCCAAGAAATTAAGTTTCTTGAGATGCATATTTGCTTTCTGAACCAACCGAACAAAAAGTTATTTTTAATCAATTAGCTAATTAGGGCTTCTTGTTTTCTCTCCCCAGAAGTGCCAAATTCCTTTGTTACACACTATTTCAAACCCCTCTGTTTTAATGAGGAGTCACTATGTATAACTTAGGAGCAATCTGAAATTTAGACGGCTGAAGATAGTAACTAAACAGTCACACCAAGCATTTGACTTTGAGAAAACATCTAGCCCCTTCTTAATGTGGGGATAATAAAAAAAAACACACAGGAGAAAATAAAATAATTTTATAAGTGGAAAAGTAAAATAATTTTCTATAGAGCAACTTCAGTTCTCTTTCAAACTATTTTTGCCTTTGAATCATATTGGCTTCTCTTCAGTCTCCCTCTAGTCACAACACATTCTTCCTCAAAAGCTTTATTGTTGGTATAGCATCAAAGTATAGACATGACAAAGCTTTACTATTAAAAACAAATTGTAGATCAAGAATGAAGGAAGAGTGGGTTTTTTCTGGTAATATTTTAAAATAAACTGCAGTTCACTTGTGAAGGGAATGAATATTTATAGTAGGACTTCAGATGAACACAGTGCTTCACATTAAACTCACTCTAGCATTCACTCAAAAATTACAAACTCAATTACAAACTCAATTTCCTACTCTCCATCTCAGAACATGTTTTGACTTTGTGAAAATCTCTGACAGAGTTCTCTAAAGAAACAAACCGTATTCAACAATTCCCTCCATTACCTGAGCTTTCTGGGATCTGTAATTTCTCACCTTAAAATATTTCAAGAGAATTATTTTGGGATAAATTGGGAAGAACCAGCACTTCTGTGGACCATTGTGATGGATCTTGGGTCCACCTGTCTCTGGACACTGACCCAAGGCGACCCATCTCCTTCGTGTCCTCCCATGGGCATGGAGAGAGCCAGGGAGACAGAAGGTGGCTCATCCAGAGGAAAATTCAGAGTAAGCACTTAATTCACTACTTTTTAAGCTGTTTTACATTATTATGTTGAGAAAAAAAACCAGGTTTTTTTTTGAATTACAATGACATACCATCAACACGAATTAGGTTAAGATTTCATGCTGGACATAACAAGCAGACACTTACTTTGCTTTTGCTTCTGCATCTTCATAGGCCTTATTGGAAACGTCATCCAGGCCACCGATCAGATGTTTGAAGGAGCTGCAAAAATAAAGGGGTATTTTTGAGGAAGGGTCTCCATCTGGGAGCCAAGCAAGCCAACGCTGCTCTTTGGCATCAACCTCGATGTTGGGGATGGCCATGACCAAACAAACCATGGCCAGGGCTGGGCATCTGCTGGGAAACAGGGCCTCAGCCATGCTGCAGAAAGAGTGGAAATGCAATAACCAATGCCAAATAGATCTAAACTCTTTTATCCACCTTTTTTTTAGGGACTGAACCCTCTGCAATTACTGCTTGAGTTTTCCCTTCCTGCAACATAAGTGTTAGAGTAAAGCTGTCAATGTAGCTGGTATGTCCCATGATGGTGAGATGCCACCACCCCATCCCTGTCCTCCAGCCAGAAACCCTCAAAATCTCTCTGCTTTCACAGTGAAGGATGATCTTTTTTTCTGTATCTTTTCTCATCTTAAGAGAAACAGTGAAATACTAGGGCCTGAGCAGTGAGGCCCTGAACCAAAGTTGACCTCTAGGTGCACCTCACAACCTAACAATATATCTAATATGTATAATATTGATCACATATGCAATGTATTACCTTATGAATATATGCCAATTTATAAAAGCTTTGTTGTAACGCTTATAGAGCATTGCTGTAACACTTGCTGTAAAATAATAGTTGTGTAACAGTAGCCCCAGTTGCCAAAAAGAGATACACCTATCTCAAACTAACAAACACACGTATACGTGACAGAATATAGCAGGGCGGTGACGGGCATTGTTTAGAGATGCATAATCAAAGATAATCAGATAACTTTACTTCTTCTTAGCTTTTTCTTGGGTTCTGGCCAAGCACAGGAAAAAGTTAACAAGGAAAAAAAAAAACACATCAGATGTTTTTCGCAGCTTAAGATAGAAAGTTGTTTATTTAACTGTATAAAAGCGGGGACCGTTTGCAGGGAAAATTGGAAGCTTCCTCTATACAGTGGATGCACTGTATAGAGATTTCCCAATTGCCAGAACGGTTCTCCAAACCCTCGCTGCAACCGGGCTCCCCAGCGACTGCGGATCTGGATGATGGTAATGTATTAATAGGGCAGTTGGTGATGTATCTTTCATAATCACTATTGCTAACTCCAACTAGTAATGATTAGGTGTATTACCTTACTTTCTGCTTGCTATAGTAGTCTGCTTATTATTCTGCTGCTTTACCTTATCTTGCTTTACTTTCACTGTATTATTTTTCTTATTGTTTTATCACTTCAAACATAAGTAAAAAGAAGTTTACTTTTTTTAAAATTTGGTGCCTGTGTCTTTTGTGCTAACCCCATCAACTGTCAAAACAAACAGCGACCAAAAACACTGCAGAGAAAAATAAAATGAGGGGGAAGAAAAAGCAAGCAGAGAAGGAAAAGAAAGTGAGGGCAGAAAGGCAAACAAATTGTCTTAAACCAATTGCTTAATGACATTTAAGAGAAAATTTGGCTTTAATTGGGCTAAACTGAGTAAGACGGGGTGAAATACTAGGAATGCCTGATACACTCAGTGCTGAGCTGTCTTCTGTACAAGCTGTGAGTAGCTTGAGCAGTCTCCTAACACCATCCTCTGTCCCAGGGGATAAACAAAGGGCACAGAGATATCGGAAAAAGAATTAGAAAATCTTTTTATATCATGAGTGACTCAAACAAATGGACCCAATGACCACTGGATCAACTAACACACATCACTCCAGAGGAAAACAAAAAACCCCAAAAAACCACCTGCTATGTCTTTGGCAGTGATATTACACAGCATCAGAGACTAAATAAATACAAATTGAATATTTTTACTAATTTTAAGAACTGAAATCAATTAACTCCTATAACTGAAAATATTTAGGTGAAGAGCAGTTCCCTGCTACACATTTGCATCACTCCACATGTGCCTGGCACATACAGGTTTTCTTTTTTCAGGAAAGAAAGCGCCATTTGCAGAATGAGAAAAGAGCTGGGCTGATTTGAAAGGATGAGCTGCTGAAAACTAGTCTCTTGACTGCTTTAAGGTCACAGCTTCAGAAATGAAAGTCCCGCAGTTCCTCTGGCTTCGGGTCACTCCTGAGGCACTGAACACAGAGCTGAAGAACAGGAATAGTGATTAAGAAGTTGAAAAAAATTAATTAAAAGGTTGAAAAAAATTGAAAAAAATTCACCACTTAGGACCAAACTTACAAACTTATTAGTAAGAATAGAATAATTAATACAGCCCTCTCTCAACAAAGACTTTTACGATGAGGAGAATTAATGCTATTCAGCAGGTGAGGAAAATACATGTCAGGTTAATAAAGATAACAGTCTGCAGATTGTCTGCATTTTTCCCCCTAAATCCCTTGGTTTCAGATCACACCACATTATAGAGAAGAAAGAGCCACAGCTGAAAAATTGACTGCCCAAAAAGCTCCGAACCCCAGCTGTTTGTGAAAATACAGCAACGAGCAGAACTCAGTGGGTTGAGAGGAGGGCAGCAGTAGGAAATGTAATATCATACGAGGTTAACCAGGGTGACTTTGTGTCCGCTTTGGCCTCGAGCACGATGAAACTGTTTGGGATCACACTTTGCCCAAGGAGCTTAAACATGCCATATGGTCTTAAGTGGGTACTTAAGTGTACTGCTGCATCAGGAGATGCCTGATCCTATGCAAGGTACCCCGTGTGCACGTGACAAACGGGGACATGACTTCCAGAAGCAGGAAAGGAGGATTAAATATAGAATCATAGGATGGTTTGGGTTGGAAGGGACGTTAAAGATCATTGAGTTCCAACCCCCTGCCATGGGCAGGGACACCGTCCACTAGCCCAGGTTGCTCAAAGCCTCATCCAGTCTGGTCTTGAACCCCTCCATGGAGAGATTAAAGGCATATCTTGTTTTATGAACAGCAGTTGGAAAATGCCATATTTTACCCATTACTGAAAAAAACATGAGGCAAGAGGTCCCAGTTGGGAAAGCTGTTGATACTGGTTTGGACGTAGAGCTGCTTGCTGTAATGGGCTGTTCCAGCATGGCCTTTTCCACAACTACCCTCATCACTGCTCTGGAAATATCCTCTGCTCACACCAATTCCCTGAGCTTCTTAAATAACTTCATTAGTAATATTTGAAATGAGACAATCTAGGAAATAATTTCTGCAGCATAGGGAAAGCAAGAGGAACACACTGATGATGGAGGCAAAGACCCCTCTGCTCTTGCATGGAAATGGCGTTAGCGTTTTTTAACAAGGTAGGCTGTACTTGTCAATATTAAGATGTGTTTAATCACCAAAGTATCTTTTTCAACACCAAATTTCTTATTCAGTAATGAAATGATGAAAAATTCAGCTTATTCAACACATTAAGGTCTATCTTTCTTGTTCCAAATATGTGCCATTACGTGAGCAAATTAGAAAAAGTCACTGAAAGGAATAACAACAGTTTGCCTAATATCCTTAATATTTTATTAAAATATCTTAAGTGAGATTTAGGATTGGGCGAGATTTTGAAGTCCAGTGGAGTCACTTTTTTTATTGTCTGTCTCAATGCTGTTGAAGTATCATCTCGGTCACAACTTCCCCAAGAACCTCATCAGAACACTGCTCAGTTTTTTCCTCTGCATAGCCTTCTCTCTTTATTTTTTTTTCTTCTCTCCTCATAACCAATTTTCTCCATGTACAAACTTCATCCCAATTGGAAAAACAGTAAAGCAGCAAAAACAAAAATCTCCAATTAAAGAGTTCATTTCAGCTTGTATAGGGTCAGCTGTGCTAGGATAATACTTTTTTATTTTATTTTTTTCCAATTTCCATTGCCAAATAGTAACCTTTCTTGACACCCCATAGCTATCCCCATCAAAAAACAAAATCAGGCTTTCAAATGCAGACAAGAAGTAAAATCCAAAGTGAAAAATCTGAAAATACCTCAAATATTTCAGATGTTTCTTTAAAAATCCCTCTATCATCTGATATGTGTAACCAAAGATGATAATAAGCAGAAAAACCAGCATTTAGCATCCAGTATTTGCCAACACCATGTAGTTTTGTAGCACTGCTGGCCCCTGCCAGCAGCAGCTGTACATTGAGTTTTAGTGGCTCTTAGCCTTCAGCTCCTCTCTCCAACATTTGCATTAGGCAATTCTATACTCCCAGCATTCATACTGTTTACACCTGGTAAATCTCAGCACTCCATGAAAATATTGTTATCAACATAAATAAATAATTTTGAGGAAAACCCCCCCACATATAAATAAACGATGAACCCCAATCAACTTCGATGCAAATATTCTTACAGCTCAGGAGAACCTGCAAACATTTCCAAACACCTTTTCAACAGTTATGTATGGAAAAAAAAAGAAAGTTTAAAAAGTTGCACCAACTTCTCTCATAGAGCGCCAATGATGATCAGAAAGTTAGAAACGAGTTTTGAACCTTTTCCTCCTGTTCCATCTCCATATAAAGTCGCTGCGAGTAAAGTGTGTCTGTACATGTTTATTCAAATTGATTTACAGAACAGATGCTCAAGATTGTCCCGCTTGAGTCTACACAATTTTTATCAGAAGATGTTCTATAGAAAATTTCCTGGAGGACCAATCCATCTAATCCAGCTTATTATAGTCGTTAACTTGTCCCCAATCAGTCCAAATGTATTTCTGCAACAAATCTAATAACCCCTCCAGGGAGCTTGAAAATTCACTAAGATGAACTATGACAGGGCCAAACCTGAAACACTTTGGAGACACCAATGTTGTGCATCTCCCACAACAAGTGTCTTCCTTGAGGATGCACTACTGTGGTATCACAGGAAGAAATACTTCACCACCAACAGGCTCTATTTTATTTCACCTAGGGTCCTGGAAAGTCATAAACACACAAAGCCTATGAATTGTGAAGAAAAATTGCTCTTGGAATCAAAAATTAATAAAAGATATCTGACAACTAACAACTGCTGTAAAATATTAGTATGTTTACCTAGACCATACGTTTGATCGGAAGAAAAACGTATTTTTCCAATGAGCTGTGTGGTTCCCCAGGTACCCAAAGGCTTCTACAAATTTCTTGAAACGGTCAGATGTAGTGTTCACAATTCCCATGAACAACAAGTATATTCTGCTGAACTTCATCACAGAGCTGCTCCAGCCCTCTGACCATCTTTGTGACCTCCTCTGGCCCCGCTCCAGCAGGTCTGTGTCTGTCCTGGCTGAGGACCCCAAAACTGGATGCAGCACTGCAGGGGTGTCTCACAAGAGTGGAGTAGAGGGGGAGAATCACCTCCTCAACCTGCTGGCCATGCCTCTCTTGATGCAGCCCAGGATCTGGTTGGTTTTTCTGGGCTGCAAGCACACATTGCTGGGTCACATCCAGCTTTTTATCCACCCATATCTCCAAGGCTGCTCTCAAATCCACCTGTCTGTATCGATACTGCAGGTTGCCCTGACACAGGTGCAGGACATTGCATTCGACCTTACTGAACTTCATGAGGTTCACATGGGTGCACTTCTTGAACTTGTCCAGGTCCCTCTGAAAGACAACCTGTCCCTGAGGTGTGTCAACTGCACCACTCAGCTTAGTGTTGTCTGCAGATTTGCTGAGGATGCACTTGATCCCCCTATGTCATTGGTGAAGATATTGAACAGTACTGGCTCCAGTACAGACCCCTGAGGGACACCACTCATCATTGATCATCATCCAGACATCGAGCCATTGACGACTACCCTCTGGATGTGACCATCCAGCCAATTCTTCACCCACCAAACAGTCCATCCATCAAATCCATATCTCTCCAATGTAGAGAAAAGGATGTTCACAAGCAATATTTATTCATTCACATAGGAGTAAAATAATCTGACAACAAGCCTTAGCAAAGTCAGCTGAAACCTCTCCTAGAGCTTGGCTGGAGCTGGATGATCAGCTTCATCTCACTTCCTGCGTGGTGGAGACTGCTGATGAAGCCAGAGAATGTTAAGGGCCAAATCCCACTGAAATTCATTATGATGGCAAAGAAAGGGACTTAAAAAGATAATTGCAGGACAGAAAGAATATCAATGTTGTCCTTCATACCAATTACTTTCCAGACAAGGACAAGTGGGAATAAAATGTCTCAAAGTCTGTGGGACACATCAAATGCTTGTTGTGCTGCAGGTCCTCTTCTTTGTTAGATCAAGACTCTGCTCATTTCTATATCAGAAAATGATGCTGAAAATCTATTGTTGCAAAGCATGTCTACAGAAATTTTCAAGAAACAGCTACAGTACTTTTTGGGTGTCTTTGGGGTGTTTTTGTGTCTGTAATGGCTTTCTTGGTTCTCAAGGAAATTAAAAAGCAAGGCAGCACTGACGTTGTGAGAGTTCGGTAATTAAAGACCCATCACATACTACCATCTGGCTTTCCTCTTGGTATTTTCAATTGCCACTGTTTCACTCCTGTAGCATTTTAATACTTTTTTCTTTTTTTAATTCCAGAGATTGTTTTAGGCAAACCATTTCATCTTTTCATGCTTAAGCAACATCCCATCTCAAGCCCAACTGTCCCAGTGCTTGCTTGGTGGCCTGACTCATCCCTATAAAGAAAGTTTTCTGTATTATTACCCTCAAAATCCTGCAGCAACTAAACCAGCCCTACATTTGCTCATAACCTCACCAAATTCAGAGACCAGTCCTCCATCTCTCTCAGGAATAACTTGGCGTGATACCAAGGTGTGACTCTTACAGTTCAGGTGTGAACTAGATGAGAGCACAGCAGCTCTATTAGTGGTGTGGCTCTTGGGTGTTCTGGGGAACAACGTTTGGATGTCTTGGGAAGATTTTTCCAAGGAAGCTGGAAGAGTTATTCTGATGACAAGATAATGCCAATGGGTAATATAAACCCCTACTGTCAGTAAGACTGAAATTCTCCAGTTTCTCTGAGAAATCGATTGACTATTAAGGAAAAAATATTTTCCCCATAACTTGTTCTTTGAAATTGTAACATCAATTTTGCTGAAATGTTTCAGATGGAGACACGGACACAGAGCATGAAAATTGCTGTTGCAATAGTTCCATCTGATTAAGCAAAGAGCTCGTCTTGTAACAGAAAATATAAGGCAACCTTAATGACATGTCACTCCTCGTGCACAGAACACAGGTAAAGCTGACTTCCAGTTTCCATCACTACTTTGCACACAACTCAACGTGAACATTTACTGTGACCTCCGCAACAAACCAAATGTAATATTCTGTGTATCTGGATATAAAGAAATGCTATTTTTCCTCATTAACAGAACAGCATCTGCACAACTCTCTGAATCTACAGAAGTTTTAGTAGATTTTCTCCATATTAAAATTAGCTTCTGGAGTTATCCCTATACCTAGGAAATAATAATCTAAGAGAAGAGCTATGACAAGAAAGTCAGAACTGGTCAGGTCACAGGACAACCTTCCTTGAACTATAAATAGTGCTATAAATAGCATTACTTTTCTTGCACTATAAATAGGATTCTTATAAATAGTGCTACTCTGCTACTAATTGCAGAGCATTACCAGAATCTCTTACAGATTAACTACAGCTTCATCAGTTTAAAATTAACTTGTACTTCCTTACTATTTCAAGGGCATTATATACCAAGAAAAAGGCACATTAGGCAAGTCTGTAAAATGACCAGTAAGAACTGATTCTGCAATTACTAGTTATTTGGGGTTTTTAAATTGCTTACAGTGCAAAAAAAAAATATCCCTTGCAGAAGCATTCAGAAAAAAAAATGCATAAATTGCTTGTTGCTTTGTGTTTCTCTTAATTAATGCTTACTAAATATTCTGATTATGTCAATTCTTCTTCTCTTTGTCCCATGGAACGATAAGGAATAATGTGTATTTTATCCACCAGGCTACCTTGCTTGTGTATGTGCAAGAAAGCCACTCAGCTGACAGTCCTAAAGTTCACCACCTGTTTTCAACTGATTTTTTTTTTAAGTTGATCATAACCAACTAATAAGTCAGAAGACCTACCATTTTTGAAGCATCAATCCCCAGTTCAGGCATTACTGAACACTAGACTTCTAGAAATGAAGGCCTATAAGATATGTCAAGAGACGACTGAATACAAACCTTTTGTATCAAAGCAGGATTGAGTGTTACGTCGATCATCCCTACAAGATAACCCAGTATCTCTCAGATATCTCATTAGAATACAAGAAGGGCTTCTGAGGTCACTCCTAACCCAGCATCTGACCTTTGATGGTGTCTTGTGTCAAGAGCATGTGCCCAGAGAAGAGTTCAAGGAGAGAGCAAATATTTGTGATGTTTGCCTTGGTACTCTCGTATGCTTCTCCAAAGCTTCATAGCCCAGAGGTAGGTCCTACATATCTAAAAAATCCAATGGATTTCTTTTCCTTTTCAACGCTTGCAAACTCTTCTTGTTTCCCTGCAGCTCTGGGAGGGATTCCTGCGTGAAGAGCGACCTCCTTTGGGCTTTCACCTCTCTCTGGCTGCTTTCTTGGGTTCTTGCTCTGGGGGAGGCAGCGCAAAGTCCATCCTCATCGCCCCACCCACATCTCCCATGGTTTCCCAGATCTATACTACATTCCCTTGGAAGGATTCCCATGGAGTATTTGTGTGTACCTTTGGGGTGGTTTCTGCCCTCACAACTGGAAAACCACCCTAAGAGTCATGTTGAATTTTTAGGGCAATGCTAACCTTTCAAATCCCATTCCCAACCACTGCAGAGAGCAGCTGAATTTGCAGACTGTTTTCTGGGGCCCCTTAATTCCTTCAAGCTCTCTATGCAAGACAGTACTTTTCTCATCTCTATCTCTGTTGAGCTGCAGACCTTCAAGCAGGGCTACATCCTTTGGATGAGGGCTCTCCATCCCCACATGGGAGAGAATAACATCATCTTGCTCTAACATTTGCCAGAAGGTTGACACCTTTTGTGACGCTTTCCCAATACTGTGTTGCACAGAAATGCTTGTATCTCTTTACACAGTAATATTATCTCCCCATTTATTTCCATTTTGTCCTTCTGCGCTTCTGAATTTTCTCTATGTGTCACTACCGAGTTTTGTCTTGTCCCATGGAACGATAAGGAATAAGGATAAGGATCTTCCCTTGACTTCATCAAAGGCTGAGAATTTATTACTCAAAATTAAATGACCTCTTCACACAAAATGATCAAAGGCTCTAGTTAAAAACTGTAAAGTGTGCAAACTGGACATATACCTGACCCCACAGCAGGTAAAATGATGGACTTACTCTCTGTCTATGACCAGACAAGTTACCGCTTCTGCTGCAATGACGTTGGCTGTTCTGACATCCTCCCTGAAAGAAAAAAAAAAAGTTCTTACGTAAGCCGTTATTATTTTCATGACCATCTTTTTTATTTCCAAACATACTGCATTCTTAAAGCACTTCAAGAATAACTTTCTGTGTTTCCCAGCTTTTTCCCTACATTGATTTGATGTTCAGCATCTGTATGGGTTTCAATCACACAAAAGCTAAAAACCACACCCGAGCAGAAAAATAGAAACAGGTTGTCCTTGTAAATAAGACATCCAGCCATGCCCCAGCCCATGATTTTAATATGTTTTAGACCAAATCTCATCTCTTACTATGCACATTTGTGCACAGAAATAGTTGTATTAAAATATTAGCTATTGCACAGTTTTATCAAAATATTAGCGATTTGCACAGATTTATTTATGAACATTTAGACATCTGCTCATGTCTTTCTCCCCAGAAACCTACATTATATCTCAATGTTGGAATGTGAAGCATCCAAGTGCGATGTCAGCTCTGCTACTCGGAGCAGGTACAATGTATACGGTAGGCTATAGGACCCGTTGTGCATTTGCTATCTGAGCACAGAAGGGGACGGGATGGTGCCTATAAAAGGGGCATGGTTAGGATGGAGCTTTTCAAAGGTCTCCACATTAAAACATTGTGCTGGGACTTTTCTCAGCTTTTCAGAAATCAAAAATATTGCACTTTGAATTTTTTTCTGTCTTTTCATTACCAAACGGTTTGTGTTCTCCCTTCCCCTGCCCCACTGAGAATTTGGCTGTGGCCAGCCCAAGCTATAAAATAGGAAGTTAATTCATTCTAATCAGAACAATTTGGTGTTTTCTCAGGGTAATAGAGATGTCATTGCATTTTCTATGTTGGCCAAACAAATGCACAGGATTCATAGTTGCTGTTTTATTCAAATCCACTCTAAACCTTTCCACGTATGAAGGGCAAGTAAGTGGATTAGAGGCAAAAGAGATCCCACTCTTTTAAACACACCTAATTCACTTACACTGGAAAACCAATGTACATTGCCACTAAAGTAGAAAATGAGATTTTAAAATGCTGTTAGGAATAGCAGCTCCCTTGTTTATAGATTGGAAGCATTAAAGCAGAATATAGTAAAAAAAAAAATCATTGTGCATGTGCACTCATTTAGGAATATGCACTCTCCCTTTAGGATGATCATTAATTAACTTTAATGACTTTTGAGCTATCTTTAATATCTTTAAAACAGAGCAAGCAGAACCACAAATGAAAGAAACATTAATATTCAAGCCTCTATTCAAATGCCATTTTTGAGTCTATTTTCAATGAAATTAAGTGTGTATTAGTGCTAATTTATCCATACTGATAAACAAAACTATGGTAATTTAAAGCAAGTAGAAAGAAGTATCTGAAGTGCAGTAGACAATTATCTCTATTAAATTCTAAAACTTCGGTAAATATAAAGAGAAAAAGGAATGATAACATTTAATAGCTCATTAAATTGCTGTAGCCAACTTTTGCTCGTATATTAATACATTAAAACGAGTATGCAAACTTTTTGTTTGTTCATTAGTTCCTGCTAAAATCTAACATATTTATCCCACTCCCCCCAGATGTCCTTCTGCCACAGCAATACAGTTTACACCCTTATAGATTATAGGCATGATTTCACTTGTTATATGACAGTTATATGATTACAGACAAGTAAAATCCAGCTATCAGTGGCTTCAATTCAAACATTTAAAATAAACCTTTAGATTAGAGATTAAAACACACAAGCAACTGTTACGGTTTCCACTGTTTTGTACTTAACGCATCCTCTTAATCAGCATAAAATTAATGTAGAGAAAAGACATTTTTTCAAAGGGCACCTCATTTACCACAAAGGAAAAACTCAATGTATTTTCACTTCTATACAAATGTTAAACCTTTACGTGCATCAGCTGTGAAATACAAGACATGCTCAGACTTCCAAACACTGCCGACACCTCACATACGCTTCAAAATGACAAACATACCCACGGCCATCCTGGGTATTTGAATTAACCTCGGTCACCTTCAAGCAGAACAAATTGTCAGTCCAGGTTTTAAAAGGTAATATTTCGACAGGTCAGCTACAGTGCACGCCATTAAATGCAAAAGGAGTTATCAGAAGTGCAGGGCACTAAATGCAGCAGTAATTATTTGAAGGTCATGACATTAAATGCAACAAGTAGTTATTTGAAATGCACGGCATTAAATGCAATGAGTAATTAATAGAACTGCACAGCATTAAAAGCAACAGCAATTAACAGAAGTGCATGGCTTCAGTGCAACAAGTAATTATTTTAAGTGCGTGGCATCAATTGCAACAAGTAATTATTAGAAGTGCAGGGCATTAAATGCAGAAGTAGTTAACTGAAATGCACGGCATTAAATGCAATGAGTAATTAATAGAACTGCACAGCATTAAAAGCAACAGCAATTATGTGAAAGCCTCGCTTGCTCGCACTGACTCGGACACTTTCTGGTCTTCGTCACCGGAGTACTCATCACTGCTCCCCGAGAAACAGCACTCTTCGTCAGAGGAATCGCCTTCACTCTCCAAATACTCCATGGCTACTCCTCGCCTCCACCATTTCTTCCCAGGACAACGCCTGCTTCCTTCCAGCCCGCTGCTATATTTTCTCCTCCGGATGAGCTCTGGTATTTTACAGCCCCTCCAGCTCCAAACTTCAGGACTTGGAGAAAGGTCACAGCTGCTGGGGCGGTTTCTAGGGCGCATCATCGGGAAATACAAGCAGAGGGGACTTGGGAGCTGCAAAGTGGTCCAGGGCTGCATACAAGTGGGCATGGATCCTGCTCTAGGCATGTGGCTCAAAACCAGGGCAGGAAACCTTGCTCTGCGCTTTAACCCCATGGTGGAATTCAATGGCAAGGTTATCCATGTTCCTAAAGCTCTTCCAAAGTGTGTTATCACGTCGCCATAAATATGCCATCTACCATGAGCAGATCATTTAAGAGAAAAAAAATGCATACATATTTTTTTTTCTGGTTCTAATTTGTCTCCCAGTTCACCACATACAATTTGTGGAGTTTCAACTATTTTGCTTATGACAAACTGCCAGCAAATGAATTTAAGAGCAACAATTTTTTTTAACTGTTTCCAGGATTTTTTCTGATAAAAGTGTATTTATCCCACTATTTGTAAAGCTGGGTTGGAAAGCAGAAGTATGAAAAATATAGGAAGTTTTAATCAGAGAGAAGGTCGTATGTCAGTCTCTGTTCCCTGATTTTACCTTAGACTGTAAAAAATTAACTTAGATTTTAAAATCCTTGAAATGATTCCCATCTTTGTGCTTTTTTACCTTCCTACGTCCCCTCACTCATTGGAGTCCTGCTCCACCTCTGTCTCTCAGAGCTTCGACCACACCTAACCCCTTCATAACACCCAATATAATTCATCAAATAAATTGAAACTATATTTGGAAGATTTAATTTCACAATATACTATTATATTTACTTGAAACTTGCCGTCACACTGCCAGCAAAGGATCACAGCTGAACCACTTCTCCTCGTCTCCTGACTGGCATTTTGCCTGTCAAAATTGATTTCATGTTAAAATAGAGCAGAGGGATTTTTAGGTCGCTAGGTAGGCAAACTAGTCTGTTTAAAGGATGAAGCTAGGGTTGGTTTTTCAGAAGATTGACAAATTTGGGTACTGCTCCTCAGAATACCCAATGAAGATAATTTTTTGCTCTCATGTGAAAGTCATGGTGTAATCAGAAAATAAGGGGATATAGAAGTGCTGGGTTTTGAGTTATTACCACTAAATTCAAGTTAATAACTGATTTTTCACTTTTTTTTTCTCATTTCACTTATTTCCGACATCTCTTGTTTTAAATACTTTAAATCAGCCTTATTAAAAATACTGTAACAAGGTCAAGCGTACAGAGCTGGAAAGTGGTAAAATCCATTAAAGAACTTGAACATCATCAAATTAAGAACCTCCAAACAGTCTTCCTGTGGCAGATTTTTCAAACCCGCCAGGGAAGACTTCATTTTTTTCCACCTTTTTGCTTTGAAAAGTGCACTCATTAACACCATTCTCAAGTTTAAATGATTGCAACACTCATTTCTAGAAGTCCCACGGGACTTGAGGTTTCTACCACAGACCTTTCCCAGGCAGTAGCAGCCTCCATAGTGCAACCACCAAGGACCAGACACTGACCCATCTACTCCTGGTAGCTGGTCAAGGTCCTTCTGTTATTTGTTCAAAGAAAATGGGTTGTCATCTTAATTTTTAGAGAAAAAAATTAATAATAAAAAAATCAATCCTAAATATACATTTGGGGGTACTGCTGCAGCCAATATCCCTTTGGCAGTCTACAAGGCCATTTAGATAGGATGGCCAATGCTCTTCCCAGGAAACCCAGTCCAACCAAGAAAGGTGTCAGCTGTAGGGAGTTTTATCTGAAGCATTAGGACCATCCTTGTAAATGACGTGATCACCTAACACACACAGAAACAAAAATGTTGAGTGATTTTATGGTAGCCTCAACTGGTAGAGTTAGTGCTAACCTACCAGATTCTTTCCTGCTTTTTCTTGGTAGTCACCGCTGAAGTCAAGTCAACGCAGACCTACAGAATGGTGACGTGACCCATTGTGATTGACAGTGTACGCTATGGTCTGTATCAGTTACCTGTATCTATTCACTGATTTCCATGGGGGAAATGCCCCCTTGTAGGGGGATGTTTAACTTCCCAACACTTTCTTAGAACACAACATCCATTTGTCAATGGTTTTGACTTTAAAAAAACAACACCAGAATTAATAAATACAATGTGGTCTGTTAAACTTCTAAAAATTTTAATGCAAACCTAATGAAATGTGCAACTTAAAGCTTTTTATTCAATATAAGCAAACTGTACGACTTGCTGAATAGGCTAGAAAAATGTCCCAACCCCTTCTAATAATTTGTTTTATGTCTTGTGAGCATATCACTAGCACGCACTTACTGTTTCTAAAATATATTTATACTCCCAGTGGCTCCAGCTGAAAGGTTTAAGCCCCAATAAGGATTGCAAAATAGGATTTACGAAAAAAAAAAAAAAAAAACAGAGCCCTTCCTGACAACTTATTTTCATATTTACAAAGTTAAGGACTCAGAGATGGTGAATGGGTCTTTCAAGACTTTGTTGGTCGGAAAAATTCTGCTCCGTCCTTACTGAGCTGACACTTCTGAAAGCAAATGAAACTCCCAACAACTGCTGCTAAGATTACGCTAAGTTTGAACTCAAAACTCTACAGACAAGTCATGATGTGCTGGGATTGTTTCAGGATGCTGTGTGAAGTCTGCCAATTATTTTCTGCTTCATATTAATGATGGATGTCATTTAATGAAAAGGACAATGCCTGGAGGGCTTCTCCTTTTTCCAGTTTCATGAATGATGGAAAATCAAGTCCAGTTTACAAAAAATACAATTAATTTTGGTTTTAATGCAAATGTCCTAATTTTAAAATGAGAAAAAATGCTTTAGTTCACTGTGTGATCCCTGGGTCTACAACAGAAGAAGCTACACAAGAGAACTGCTGCTGAATTAGCAAGTGTTACAATATCAGACCACCTATGCTGGTATCAACATACATAATACAGATAAATATTGCCAAAAAATAGTACTAGTTAAAGCAGAAGCACTATGACAGCTGCTATAAATACAAGATGATAATATGGAACCCACTCCTGCTCCTTGGAAGCAAATGGGGAGACGCAGAGGGCAAAAAGTATCGATGACACAGAGACCTTCTGCTGCATCTTTAAAAGCTG
>VZTO01021619.1:62159-72304 GCA_013400615.1 Syrrhaptes paradoxus
AAAAAAAAAAAAAAAAAAAAAAAAAAAAAAAAAAAGTTGGTGTAGCAGCCCCTGCTAGTCACCTTCACATTTATCTACATCCTCCTGACAGCGATTTGGGAAACCTAGACGGGGTTGTGTCAGCTGAAAACTATTTGCAGAAGAGCAGGAGATGTGCCCCTCGTGATCTGAAAGCAGAGACAAAAGGTCTTGCCGCCACTGGGTGCCACAAAGCTGGTAGAAATCTGATGGTCCCTACTCTTGTGACAGTCAGGAGGAGGATTTTCCCCCTTTTGCGAGGTGTCATCAGGTCCTTCCACTAACTCCTGGCTCCAAGGTAAAGGTGGCAGCAGCAATACAAAAGGGTTATGAAGCACACAGCAGTAATAAAGAGATTACTCTATAATAGATTCTATGTCTATATAGACTCTACGTCTATGGGAAATAACTTTATTAACTGTATTATACACTTTTGGTATATTCTCACCATATTTAATCCTTAATTCAAGCTACTCAGGAAATAATCTGTGAGCTTTGCCACAACTAATTTAACGCCTAAGCACTTTTCCCAAGTGGGACGTTACCAGATATATTAAAATCAAATCCAACTGCGATCTGAGAGGTCAAGTAACACAACACATCTATCACATGTGAACAATACCAACACTGCGCGTATGCAACGCCACTTTAAAACATGGGCAAGAGGTTCACATGGTCACAGGTACATCTCAGAAGCAGTGAATGTATATGATAATATCTGTAATTATATCTTATAGGTGAGGAAACCAATGCATGAGATAACACAGGCAGCAATTAGTCTCAGCGCTCCCACAGCCAGCAGCTGGCTTCTCTTCAAGAATTAACGAGGCCACGTCCATTTGGCCTGTCCTTGCTGTGTTGGCAGGCACACAAAACCGCATGTATGTGATTGCTGCGGAGGCAGGGAGCATGTTATCCCTTAACTGTGCCACTCCGACACTGCGCCAGCATTGCTATTCGTAACCACTGTATTTATATCCCAAACCCTACAACAACATAGGAGAGCCTTTGGTCAGATCAGTGGCAATGACTCCATCCAAAGCAGCTTCTTCCAGGCTGAGGTCCTTACACTGTAGCATTTTTTTTCCCCTCCCTTAAAGTATATTTCTATGACCGTTATGTTTTATTTCTTGCTTGGCTTCTTTGTGCACAAGAGCACGGGAACAAACATCCTTTGTCATGCTGAAGCCATCAGCAATGTTATTTGCTTACTGAAACTACGTCTCATGGTCTATCTGCAAACAATAAGAGGTTCTTTCAGTTGAGAACATTTTTAAAGGGTTTTTTGTAAATTCATGTCTTTTTTTTTTTTTTTAAAGAACTATATTTTAAACACTGCTCTTGTCAAATTCCTAAGCACTGTGAAGAAGGGAAGGGGAGTTGTAATGAGATTACAGCTTCTCCTCCATGGATGCCAGCAGCAGAACCCAGACGACAAACCATGGCAGCAATTTTTTCACTCCTGCTTGTCCTTGGCTGACACTCCCAGCCTCCACCACCAAGCTTCCTGGGTACCCAGTTCCCACTCCCCTGTACTTCAGGCCACTGCAATCCCACCTAGGGCACAGGGTTTGCACCACACTCTTATCTACCTCTTCCAATGGCCAACGCTCTGCCCTTGCCAATGGATCCCAGTATCCCCTCCCTGGTGTGACCGTGCCCACCTTACAGACTCCTCCAGGTCCACCCATCTCTTCTTCACTCCACACGCCAAATTCACTGCATCCCACCTTTACCCCTCAAATCCTTTGCCTTCCTTCCATACTACCTAACCGTTGTCATTGATGTCAAAGATATAAGTTTATATTAATAAAATAAAGAACTTGTCATGTCCCTGAGTATGTCCTGAGCAGCCTCACCGCGACACTCACCCACATCTTTTGCCCATGGCCCTAGAACTCAGCCTGGGGCCCTCAGCTGTAGGTATGGACTTATCTCTTGTCTCTGGCCTTATTTCTTGGCCAGACCTGGGATCTACAGTGTCAATAGCTTGTGTCCCATCTCCTGAATACACCCTGCCTGATGTTCCTGGCAGGACTCCCTGGATGGACGCCCAGGACCTAGGCCATCCCCTCCCTGTGTCTGGGAGTGCAGGAGCACCCTGATACCAGTACCCACCTGAAGACCCACTTTCACTCAGAATGGCTAATTACAGCTAATTACAGCTAGGCTAATTACAGTGAACCCGTTCTCGTACTTGCTGTATGAAAGGTCATATTGGAATCAAGAACAAAAGCACCACAAGCAAGAGCAGAAAAGTGCCCAATCCCTTCATTTTGGACTAAAACAACAAAATCAACACCCAGGATGCCAACAGTTAACAACGTGAAGGACCACACTGGTTCCTGCTGATGCAAGATGCTCGCTGCTGCTCTTTCTTCTGCAGCCTTCTCCTGTCTCGTTAAGCAAGGTTTCACAGATAGCTTCCAGACAAGCTAGCGGGGCTCCTGGGAGAAATCAGTGCCCTCCACAAACTTCTCCAAGCCTCCTGCTGATGTAATTAGCTATTCTGAGGCTCTGCAAGCCTGCGCTCCCCATCCAGCTTGTCTTTTATCTGAGCACTGCTCTGAACTGTAGCACGGAGATGCTCGACTCAACTTTCAGCAAGCTGGAGTGGGCACCAGCAGTGCTCAGAAGATCTACAGAGACTCAATCAACCCATGCTGGGCTCTGCACTGCCACGCTTGACTCCGCTGATCGTCAGGTTAACTCCTGCAAAGCCAGCCAAAGCATCCCTCTGCAACATCATGGTCTGTGGCGCTGATGTGATTATGGGGCCCTGTTTTAATCCGAGTGCTCCATTGCTTGTTCTGTGTGTTATTTTATGGTGGGAATAGCACGGAAGGGAAATTTACTTTATAGGTAAAGTTCATAATCAATAAAGCTTTAACGCTGCTCATTTTCTTCAATCTTATTCTCTCCTTTCATGGAGCATAGAGAAGTTTTTATACTTTGTGATCACCTTAAACTGATCTAAGATAAATCAAACCTTCATCAGGCTCAGGACCGGTCTCTGGTACAAAGATGGCTATACGTTCACTAAAGTTGCCTCTGGAACCACATCCTAAGTGATCTGTGCTTGCCTAGAGGATATGTGTGGCCAAACCTTCACCCCCAGCTTGTCTGTTGAAGGTGGGACTAGAAATCGCTCCAGTGTTCACATGCTCAGTTTGCATTCCATTGTGATTTCCCCATTTAAGCAAACACTGATTAATCACAAAACCTGCCAAGCTATGGAAACGCTGCATTGCTAATATAAACCAGCACAACTGAACTGCTTAAAAAATGCATTGAACCAAAGCAAAAAAGCAGAAGATGTTTTGGTTGTGAAAGACATTGTCACAAGAAACTTATTTTTATGCATTAGAAAGTATTCACAGACCTTAATGAACAATCTCACTAGTAAAAAAAAGATACAGTGCATTTTAAAAACTATTGCTAAAAATTCCCTTGATTATGCTCTATCACCACTAATATATTTACTAAAAAACCCTCAAATCCAGTTACGTAATGTCTGGAGAGCAGCATAATACAATCTTAGAAAATAAAGTGAAAAATCTGAAAAATCAATTTGCACTGAAAAAGCCAGAAGAGATTTCATGTTCCACCTATACTGACCATAGACAAGCAGGGGAAAGTCCTTTCGAGGCAGCATTTGCAGTCTTCATCCAGCATCCACAACACAAAACACATCACAACTTAAACCAAATACAGTCCGAAGTTGCTGATAGTCCAGGTAGTCCTATCCAACTCCTAACTCTAACTTCTCTACAGATTTAAAAATCACTCCGCAACTAAGTTTATGGGAAAATGTGTTGTTGCCCTGGATGGTGATGTGGAGTATTTAATCCTGGTGAAGCAGCTGTGCAGCGCACATCTCCATTTGCATGGCTTTTTACAGTGATGGAGTTAGCACTAATTACTGCGGAGGTGCATGTATTTATTTTTCTAAACCTCCTTCAGCAGGAAATGATTGTTCATGTCTGAAAGCAGAATTGCACTAGAAATACATATGGGGCTTTGTGGCTGGTACCAGCTCTCCGCTCGTCCTAGTGATTTGTGCTCACGTCCCGTAAAAGCAGAGGACACGACACTTGAGCACTCACCAACCCACAGAAAGACCAATGTACTAACTCAGGTGTGGCTGCCTTTCCCTTCAAGAAATATCCTGAATTTCAGCTGGCTTGGGTTTTTTTTGGTGTCTGTAGAAACCTATATTTCTATATTATAAGAGCATCGACACCATAAATTAATTTACACTCTAATTTTGACCGTTGTTTAGTTGAGAGGAGAGAAATTGGCCAACTGCCTTTAAACATTCCCTTTTACTATTCTTCGCCATGCTAAAGGTATGAATAGCATACCATGATTTTTATTTTATTTGATATTCTATCTTGTAATCTTGTGGTGGAAAAGTTCCATGATTTTCAAAAATAAAACCTTTCACTTAATTTTGGGATTACTTTCTCTCTCTTTGCTATATGAATGGATGGTAATACACTGACTCTTCACCGTCAAGAAAAGCAGATGTATCCAGTTTTATTGTCCCCATTAGTAGACAGAATTGAACCTTGGACTCCCAACTTTTGATTTCTGGGTCTGTAGAGCTGCGGTTGAACACAGATTCCCACCAGAGCTGGGCTTCCTGTGAGTTCTGGCACTGGAAGGGAATGAGACCACCTCCTGCGGATCCTCCTTTCTGGTTTTGGACATTACCTGGAACTGGTGGGAATTTCCTGAATCTCATAGAATACCAAGTCAATTTTCCTGCTATTTCAGATATGCATGTAACAACTTTTCACAAACTTACAGATGTAAATTAAAATCATTTTTGTCAGTATAGCTACCAAAAAATGCTTCCAGAACTTGTTTTTCCAATGGTTTTTCTGCTTCCCAGCCTAAATTTACTCATTGCAAGCTTAAATCTAAACCAACGGACCAAACCCATCCTCAAGTTAAAGTCATTATTTTCTTTCCCTTTGTATGTAAACCCCCAAAATCTCAGATTTTTTTTCAGTGAGTTAAATGAACTGTCATAAGCTCTCTTGACTTCTCTGTACCTGGACCAGTGTGAATTCACCCTCTGTGAACATGCATCCTCAGTGGTTTGGAATACTCCTGATTAGATCTCACAAGGATTTTGTTCAAGAGTACAAATATTGTCCTTGTCCCCCTGAACACCCATCTGAACATCTCCTAGAACTCCACCTCATACTGTTTCATTTCTCCATCTGCACATGGTGCCATACACAACCTTGTAGTCAAGTCCAGCCAGATGATACCTGCTGTGGTTTCTTTGGGCAAAAATAGGGTTCTCCTTCACAGACATGACATGTAGCATTTTCCTTCAAGCTTTTCCAACAAATGTGGAAGGGAAGGCTAATTAAGGATTGCAAACTCTTGCCATTTTCCAGCTTGTCGCTGGCTGAATGGCCCCACTGATTCTGACGCTTCTTGTTCTTCCCAGGGATGTCAGCTCTCCTGACTTGATAGACTCACACATCCAGTTTCAGAAACTAGACTGATCCAAGCTTGAGGATGGAGATAATGAGGTCCCCCAAGTCCGAATTTACTTTCTTTTCAAAGCTTTGATAACTTTTTCTTTGTAATAATTTCTACACCTTCAACGTCACTGTGGCCTCCAGCCACAGCACGGATAGCTCGAACAACCACCTCCCCTCCTGTGCCTACACTTCACTCAGTAAAAAAAATATAAAATAAGCAAGGTTTTAGTTGAAGAAACCAAAGGAAAATCTCACAATTACTAGGCCTGATCCCACCTTCAGCCACAAGGCAGTTTAATGAAGCAAACACCAGCTGGCTCTTTGTGGAGGAGCAGAGTGAACCAGAGGAGCTCTGGAGGTCCTGAGCAGCTCTGTGCTCCCGTGATGAGGACAAGACACACTGCATTTCAGAAAACATCAATTGAAGTATTACACCAAACATCTGGTTTGCAGTCTTTAAACTTAAAGAAATTATATTAGAAAAGATAAAATTCCAAGTACCACAATAACCAATAACAGTCTATTGAAAATAGAGCTTAAACTTGAAAAAGAGCCTTATCTTTAACCAGTAAAGATTACTGGTCTTAAACAATATGTCACATGCATGGATGTGACATGTCCCTACTGCAGGATTTTGCAGACTTTGTTTTCAAGAATGTATGTCCTTAGTAAAGCCAAACCAAAGCAAGAAATCACAGAACAAGCATCCAAGATATGATGTTTGACTCTCCGTGACTCTGTTCTATCCACCAGCTGCAGCAAAGCATCAGAATGAACTCTGAAAAACCCATCCTTATAAAATGAATAATCACTCATTTATTATCAGAGAATATTGCAACTGCTAGAAGGACATTATGCTGATAAAAACAATCGTTTTTTTTAAAAAAGCTTTAAACTTAAGTGTTACAACCAACGCATCTAAGAGAATTACAGACAGTGCCTGTGACCAGCTCTTCTCTGTTGCATGAGAATACTGCCCATGGAACCAGACTGATGGGGAAAGAAATGAATTAGTTTCTGGCACCAATGGGGGTGACACTTCTCTGACCTGCAGGAAATTATGCTGCTGGGAGTATGACAGAAGTGTTAAGAGAGCAATTAGGGTTGTCACCTAGCATATTCCCAGGAGGAAAGTGATGAATCCTCATTCCCGGCCTCATCTCCGACGGATGGTGGCCTGTTGATGAATACTGCTATTGCTTTGAACAGTCCCTACAAAAGGTGCTTTATCGCAGTGACAGCGCTGGCCTCGACAGCATGATGTCATACCAGCTCCTTTGTACTGCGGAGCAGCCCATCGTCTTCTGGGTGGACACATAACACCACGATAAGATGGGTTTTATTGCTCTGAAAGACAGTTTGATATGACTTCGTATGAGTTTTATACGACACGCACTAATGAATACGTGAACATCGAGGTGGAAGATTCAGCAGCTGGCACTGGGGAAAGTACAATAAAAATCATAGAATCATAGAACCATTAAGGTTGGAAAAGACCTCAGGGTTCATCAAGTCCAACCCAACACCACCTAACTCACTAAACCATGTCCCGAAGCACCACATCTACATGTGTGGTAATAACCTAATCGATTATTATAGCCATAATTTAAAACCACTATAACCCTTCAAAAAAACCTTCTCCTTCTTTTGTAATTTCTGTCAACTGAAGAGATATTTAAGAACAAATTGTGATAAATGCCAACACCGCGTTTGAATATGAGGCCATTTATCATGGGAAAAAGCAGAAAAAGTTGCATGAGTACACACGAGTGGGTGCAAATTTCAAGTGTTCAAATGGGCAACCTCTTACTGAAATTGATAAGGGATGGAAAGGATTAAAAAAAAATAATTCCTGGGTGAAGGAGAAACATGAGTCAAAGCTTAAATAAAATCATCAAGAACATTGAAGCAGGTTGGCTTCCAACCATTTTTAACTGATTTAACTGCATTTTACCTCAATATACATAAAGAAAACTTCATCTGTCCAGAACTGGGAAGGGAGAAAGTCTAGATAGGAGTAGGATTCAGGCATATATCCCATTAAAAAGAAAACTCCCATTATCTAAAACAAAGCGTTGGGGTTTGCTTATGCTTTGTTGTCATACCAACTTGCTTAAAACCCACCGCTTTAGTAATAACATCTACAGAACAAGAAAAATAAACCCTTTTATATCAGTCAGTACTAACAGAAAGATTACCTGGGCTTTTTTCCCTACAATCATTATTTAGCTCAAATGCCAGCAAACCACAGCAGAATTTTAAATAGGCTCCACTTGTAATTTATGGGTATTGCTTTTCAGAACTCACATACAGGTTTACCAAACGACTCTGACAAGGATGACTTTGTACTCTTTTACTACATTATGACCTATGTTATCTTCTATAACCACAAAATACAAACCCTGTGTCAACAATTGAGAATTAGGTTTGTGGAATTTTTCATTTTTCATCTACCTAAAACTTTCATCTTACTTGCAGTGAACAGAGCAGCAGCAAGCCTGGAAATCTTATCTACAGAAGTGAAGTCTATGGTTGAATTATATAGACTGCTTTTGAATAGAGTAGTCTAAGTAGCCTCCAAAAGTCATGTGGAAAACAAGAATTACATTTCTTTTTAAGGATTTGTCTTATATTAATATTCACAACCTGGCTCTTGCTTGGTACTAGCACCACTAGGTGTTCTCTGGATTATGGTGTCACTATGGGAATGCAACTTCTGATCAGTTAATTTTCTGAAGATGTTAAATTCTGGCGCATTCCTGACACAGCAAAGTCATAGATTGAAGTTACCATCTTCTCAGACTATTAAAATTTCACATACACATTTCAAGGAAGGTTTCCCATTAGGCTTACATAGGCAGAATAAAGACACCCCTAGGTCAACACTTATCAAACTTTACAATTCAAAGATTTTTTAATTTTTTTTTGAGAAAAATACATTAAACAACATTTTATTGTTTTGTGCTTACAACCAATAAGTTAGAATATTTATTAATGGCTTTTATTCACCATTCTTTGCATTTGTTTCATGTGACAATGTGTCGGAACTGGGGGCCAGCATTATTTTGAGTCTCTGGGCCATACTCTAAAATGCGTATCACAGGCTGAGCCCTATTTCACTTATCCCATAGCAAAACCACATAGGCAATGATAAGCTGATAAGAATTTTTAGGTCCCATAGAAAAAGAATAAAGGCAAATAACTGTAAGAAAATATGCTTTCAATTCATCTTTCAGTACTAAAATATAAATGCAAATATTTCCTGATTTCTGCAAAAAAATTGAATGAACTAAATGGGAACACAATGGGAATAAATGAATAGGAATTTTAGCAAACTTTTATCTCTGTGCCACTATTTTATTCAAAGACTTAGTCCCTCAGTATCATTTTATGACACATATTAAAGTCACGTGTTCACTAAACACATACGCAAGCTAAATACTGGCAGAATTTTTCTAAAGATGCACGATACCATGGTATTTTCTGGTATTATATATATAATATATATAAAGATAATAATACCACATTATTTGCTGCACTTACCCAGATTCATAACTAAGGGCTAACAAAAGATCCATGAACTCAATTTCCTTTAAACCTTTGTAGTCACCTAGGTGAATGCAATGCGAGCCAAAGCCTAACTCTTCCAAAAGCCAGTACTGGTGGGGAAAGCAGCCGGTGAATTTGGGATGACTGCCCATCCACTTGCGAGATGCGGTACCCAAACCTCAGCTGCTCACCCAGGTGGTAACACTTGAAAGTGCAAAACATAAATTACTAAAGCACAGGCACAAGCAGACAGAAAGACATTTTGGAAAACAAAAGCCTAATTTTATTAATTTTAATCAGTTTTTATTACTGCTGCAGGGAACAAGAGGGATTACGGGCAGTGTTGGGTTGCAACGGTTGCAAGGCAGGTACTTGGAGACAGTTATCTGCCATGGGGTCTGCTCTGCCTTTCTACTAAGCAGAGAAGCTTGCCTTTGTTCTGTCCCTTGGGGAACACATCTGCTTGGGAAGGGAAATGCAATAAACCACAACAGCTGTGAGAAGGCACGAAGGAGATCTGATGCGGATAGTCATCCCCATGCTGAAATCCCCCTGGTTGTAGTCTGTTCAGGGTAAAGAAGAAAAAGAGATGGATATCTCCTCCTCATCCTTAGCCACCGAGTCCTATGTTGAACCTTAACTGGTTTAAAACACTGCAATTGCACCCAGCTCATCATGGTCAGATTTATAGAATCACAAAATGGTTTGGGTTGAAAGGGACCTTAAAGGTCATCCAGTTCCAACCCCCTGCTATGGGCAGGGACACCTCCCACTAGACCAGGTTGCTCAAAGTCTCATCCAGCCTGGCCTTGACATTTGCTGCCATCCCACTAATCAAACCTTGGTACATATGTGCCAAGGACCACTGCTTCGCTAACTCACTCTGAAAGTGTGAGTGAAACTCAAGGAGTAAGGAGGTCAAGCGGCCGAGGAGCCATGGTAGGTCTTCTCCTGGATGATCCTTGAGGTCTTACCATGAGCCTGTGCTAGATTTACGACTTTCTTGCATTTACTTGCAGTACCAAACTCTGCACATCATCACTGTAAGACTATTGATCGACGCCAGAAATGGGC
>VZTO01021622.1:0-13607 GCA_013400615.1 Syrrhaptes paradoxus
GGCAGCAGGGTGGGCAGAGGGGAAAAGGAAGTTTGGGAATGCCCTAAGTTTGCATGTTTATCACCAATTTGCCATTAATTTCACTTAATGTCTGACGGCTCAGTCAACAGCAAGGATTTCTATAAGCAAAGCAAACTAGGGAAACTTCACATGAGTGCAGAGATACAGGTGACAGACCGGTGAAGGGGACAAACCATTGCCACCCTTAGTGGCACCAGCCGCCACCAATCCAGTCCCAGAGGTGTAAACCAGCGATGGGCATTCCCACAGGGGAAGCAAACTCCCTACAGCCTGTAACAAATCCCTCAGCCGGGCCGGGGGGTGTTCTTACCGCCTGGCTGCCCCCCAACACCCTTCCCCACCCAGGGCCTGTTTGAGCCCCTGGTTACCCCCACAGGGCACCCGTGCACATCTCCCCAGTGTCACCCCAGCCAGGGCACCCCCATACTGGTTTACACAGTAAAAAAAATGCCCCCCCACCCCACTTACCCCGGATTATCCTGCAACCAGCCCTGCTGCAAGGAGCAATGGCGGGAGCAGGGCTGCTGGATAAATCAACCTCCCCAGGACCGCCCGTCTCACCTGTGACTACTCAGAAACAGGCTTTAAAGCCCACCTGCAGCTCAACCCAGCTGGTGGCAATTCACCGCTAATTGCTACACAGGGCTTTGGTTCTCCCCCGAGGAGCCCCTACTCCTCCCTGTGTTGCAGCAGCCGTGGGGGCTGTTTGTTTGTGCCCCCCTGGGAAATGCCATCCTCGCTGGAGGGCTCAGAAAGCCCATGGCAGAGGCTTTGATCCCATTTCTGACTGCTCTCATCCACCCAAAAGGCACCATATCATCCCCTCACTCCCAGCACCCTCTGTTCTTCCTTCTGGCTCCCCAAACATTTTTATATTTTTTTTTTCTCCAGGTATTTCCTGTTGCTGTGCCTTCTGCTGCTCTGGGCACAGCGACATTGCAGCACCCACCACGCAGACCCTGCACTGATCACAGCACTCACCCTGGTCTCTGCAGGAACTGCTTAGCCTCTGGCTGTATCCTGTGAATAATCTACCAACTAATTAGTAATTAATTATTTGCACATCTCTAATGCTTTCTTTCCAAGCTAGCAGAGCATGTTACAAGCGTAAAGGAATCAAAACTCCTCATTCCCAAGGGACACCAATGAGTACAACACACCCGTGGACGCCGAACGCTGCTCTGCTGCTCGGATCAGCTGCTGGGAAGCTGCGGGGTCAGGGCCTGAGCCCCAATCCTCACGTGCACCATTCACATCAAATTCCCTGCAGCTCCTGGCAGCTGGCCTGTCACATGCCAACTCCATATGAGAAAGAGCCACCTGCAGCCACAACTATTAGACATCAGCAGTAACCTCTCTCCCCTCCTTTTGCTTTCTCCCTAAATCCCTGTGAGCATTACGTTCCTTTTGAGCCACCACTTCAGTGTTGAACGACACGACTTGGTGGTCCGAGCACCGTTGCTATGCCAATGCCATTGTCACATATATCAACACAGTCTGAGAGAGTCCCTGCTGCAGAAGCCCCTCTCCTACAAGCTACCAGGGGTGCAGAGAAGCAGGACACCCCCTACCATCAGCAGCAACTACAGCATCCTAAACTGCCAATAACCATTCCTCTGCATCTCCCCAGGACCACTGCCACCTTCTTCTGGGTGCTCAGGATGGGCAGAATCCAGGGACTGCTCCTCACGCTGCTGCGATTGGGAACCCGCTCCAGAAAGGTGGTTTCTTACTTTGCACAGAGATTAAACCTGCTGGGTACTCTCTTGGGGTTCAGGCAGCCAAACACAGCTAACCCAGGCAGGTACCTGCAGCACCAGGGTTCTCTCTGCCCCAGCCCAGCAGTCACTGGGATAAAACACCCAGGACCAGCCTGCTGTATGTTGGTGGTTACCTTCCAAGCAGCCCAAGCTCAGCAATGCCACCAAATAAGACATGTTATCACATCCCCCAGGCTAGAGGCATCAGCCTTTCTGCACCCCCACATCCCCTCTACCATGCCCCCCCCAAACACAACCACGTCCCAACAAAACACAGAGCATGGCCCTACCTGGCAGCTGGGGACAGCAAGGACATCCTTTACCTAGCACACACCTTCAAGAAGAGGGCAGCCTCTGCTTGTGGCTGAGATATCTCCCTGCCTCCTGGAGTCCCTCCCACCCCGGCCAGCACAGCCCCTTCCCATCCCGCAGACGATGTCCCAGCTGGAGCTGCCCCGTTCATCAGCACCTCTGCCAGGTGCAGC
Source organism: Syrrhaptes paradoxus (assembly GCA_013400615.1). Lineage (NCBI taxonomy): Eukaryota > Metazoa > Chordata > Aves > Pterocliformes > Pteroclidae > Syrrhaptes > Syrrhaptes paradoxus. The sequence goes on from VZTO01021622.1 coordinate 2,267, forward strand.
ACATGGAGCCCTGGGCTCTGGTAACACCTTGCATCTACCAGCTCTTGTTGGAGCTGATGCAGGAGCTTGGGAGTCATCCCTCCTTCCTGTCCCCTTTGGGTCAGGGCAGACCTTCCCCTGAGTCATCTCATCACATTTACACCAGTAGAGAAGCTTCTACAAATAACCAGAGCTTGTGCTGGGCTTAGCAGAGAGCCGCAGGGTTTCATCCAATGCTGTTGTTCCTCTGTCTCTGTTTTTGAAGGGAACTAAACGGAAATTAGCCAGAGATGGGGGATCCTGAAGCAGGACCTCTTCATACACGTGCACAGTGGGACAGGAGACACCGCCGCTGCTCCCTGCCCCATCAGAAACCATCACCTCCAGCAGAGACCAGAATGGGCCCAACATACCTGCTGGCCCCTCTTCTTTCAGCCTTTTTTGAGTCTTTATGGGCCAGGCTCATGCAAGAGGTATCATCCAAAGCTCCCTGTCCCGAGATCCCAATTTTCTCTGGTTCCTGGCCTCAGCCCACCTTGCCCACATCAAGCAGATGGTGCTCGGAGCCTCGTGCTGGAAGTGCTGTTGGCCCAAATGAAGCGTAACGTGCTGAGCTGTCCCTAACAAAGGGGTCCTCTGTTTGGCTTTCCCGTGAGGGTTATTATAGCCGGCGTTTATTTTGGACTGGGACCAAAACATGCATTAGTGTTCCTCATCCTGTGGATTTCTGTGCACGGCTCGACTGAGTGCAGGGGGCTTACAGACGCCGTGCCGAGCTGGAGGAAAGTTTTTCAGGAGTTTGAAGTCTTCTTCCCACGCACACACTGCTCAGAGAAATGGGCCCTGGGTGTCCCAGAGGGCTGTGGAAGGTGTGGACCAGCCCCATACGTGCCCATCCTTGCCCAGTTCGCTGTGGGACAGCAGCTAGCGTGAGGAGCAGGCTCAGGGATCTGCTCCACGTTCCAGCTGTGCTGCTGGGCTGTGCAATAAGGTTTCTTATATTGGGATAATGATACTGAATTGCCATCACAAACGCTTCAGGATGTGATGACGAAAGCAACAGGTTCCTGCTGTGCCAGAAGGGTTGCTGCCATGGCTGAAGAGGTGTTCCCGTTCTCATTCCCAGTTCACAGAGCTGCCAGAGAAATGTCTCTCTCCACCCCAGGTGCTGCGGGTGCCGTCCCTCACCCCATCTCTGAGTTGCTTCAAGGAAGGCGTTACCTCTTCCCTGCAAACCTCCCCAATGCACCCCCTGACCAAGGTCCAGAGAAGCCCTTAAATTGTTTTTTGTAGCCTCAAAAGGAACGCCAGCAGGGTGCTGGGCAGCAGCAATACGGGGTGACATGAGCCCAGACCTGGGTGCTCAGACGCCTGCTCCCCCTGTGCCGTGCCACCGCTGCCCCGCGGGTGCTGCCGCTGCCTCCCTCGCATGGGCAGTTTGCTCGCCGTGTTTCCTGCACGTCCTTTGCTGGACTGTAAACGTCAAAGCAGACTGCATCTGCTCTCTGTGCCACGCTGTAATTAAGAAACAATATTATTAAAACCAATTCCCATCTCCGCTTTCTTTTCATCTCCCCTCCTTCTTGTTGTTCCTCTATTCTCTTCCCTTTGCAGCCCGTGGCCTTTGGACTGCATGCTGATGAGCTGTTGTTTGGTCTAATCTGCAGCGCTTGTTAACGGGGTTGTTAACGCGGTTTCTAACCACCTGCTCTGCCTTGGCTTCCCCCAAGTCCCTGCCTCAAAGCCTATTGCTGCAGAGGCGCCAGGGTTATTGCTCTTTTCTAATCCAGATGCTCATGGGCACAAGCTTTGCTGCCCACATTGAGACTGTTCTCTGCCCAAATTCACGGGCTTTGCTGCGAGGGGCAGAGAGGGGTCAGCACAGCTCTGCAGGGTGTCCACGCTGCCGTGATTTTGGGGGTAGATTACTCCGTATAGGCTTGCATATAGTTTTGTACCCATCCATACATCTTTCCCCACAATTATTTGTTTCCAACAGGAGTGTGACCAGAGTTGGCAACTGTCATGGTTTATGGTCGCCAGCAGCCAAGCAATGAGCACTCGCAGCCGCTCACTCTCTCCTCCTCCAAGGATGGGAAGAACAAAAGGTAAAAAATCGTCATCTTTCACTGGCTCCTAAAAAAACTCCCAGCTCTTGGGCCAGCGCTGCAGCAGGGGCCAGGCAGGGACTGGGCAGGCGGACAGACCCTGCGGACCGTGGGACCAAGTGGGATGAATCAGGCGGGAGCTGCAGAGGAGCAGGGCTGCAGGGAGGGATGGGAGGGTTGGGTGGCCCTGGAGCAGAGGGGCCCATGAAGCTGTGAGTTACGGGACTAGGAGAATGGAGTCTCCTCTCTGCAAGACAAAGCATGACTCACACTTCTTTAATTAATGCTTTGAGCTTAACGGGTAGCAGCAGGGCTGCAGGAGCAGAGCACTGGCTGTACCTGGAACTCCAGAGCATGCCGAGGTGCCGTTTCAACCCCAGTTGAAGGCACAGCCACATTTCTCTGCAGTGTAACACTGACACCCCAAGGTCTGCGCTAGCCCCCGCCCCGAGCTCCTGCCGGGCGCTGGGAATGGAAATCAGCTACAGGTCGCTGCTGGAGAAACAGCTGGAAACGATCCACCACCTGTCAGAGGAGCACATCTGGGGTGGGAGAGCACCGTTCCCCCCAAGAGAACCGTTTGACGGCCAGACACTCGGATGGTTCACACTGGCTCCTTCCCAGGGACGCAGCAGAGCTCTGCCTTTGCAGCAGATGATTTAGGTTATGTTTCGAAGGTCTCTCTCACTTTTGCATCTTTTTAGTATCGGGGTAGAAAAAAGGATCTAGAAGCTGAGGTTACTTTCAAAGGCAAAGTTCACAACAACTTAATAACAAAAAAGTATCGAAGACATTTATACAGTTTTCCTACCTAATTTTCTGCTATTGTTGAGCCCTGTGCGTTGGGCTGGATGAGAACCTCCATCTCCACACAGTGTGCCACCAGCTCGGGAGCAGGGTACTAGACATGTTTGCTGGGAGCTGCAGACAGCAATTTGCCAAGCACAATGCCGCCTTTGAACCTAGTAACTTGCAGACAATTATACCCTTTTACATGCTAATAGATAGCATTGTTCTTCAAATGTCTGACATTTATAGCAATATAATATCTCTGGCGAAAAGCATGCCAGTAATAGGCACGACTTCCCAAGGCAAGCGCTGGGGAAGCAGAGGGATGGAACAGGAATTAATATAAAAGATTTGTGACTGAATCTCACTTGAGGTTTCCTCCAACTGCTGCTGTTTCCTTCCCATATTTCAAAACTGATGACTGCCCTGAAAGGTAATTCAGAAAAAAAAAAAAAACCCAACCCAGTGTAAATATAGCAGGAAACATAGATGGGCTGTAAATCAGCATCATCCACCTGGAAGCTTTGCTGGCTGGTGTCCAAACAAAAAATCAGGGACAGACCTAAGTAGTTCTGCTTAATATCAAAGACAGGCAGCAAGCAGGAATGACTGCCTGGAGAAGATGTTTGCTCGAAATGGATGAATTATTAATAAACTTGTTGTTATTTATTATTGTTCTTAAACAGCTTGTCTCGCTGCACATGTCAAAAGGGATTTCAATCTTTCCTTATTATTCTGAACAAATATTTGCATCCAGATGTGAAGTGAGACGTTTCTCTCGGGGTTGGTACCTAAGTCCCCAGTGAGGGATGCACGGGGGGAATCTGCGCATATGGGGCAGCAGGTAAGGAGCAGGAATCTGCTCTTGTGTGCATCCCTACCCACCAGAGGATACTGCTGAGTTCACTTGAGTCAAACACCTTTCCGATGGCCAGCCAACAGCCTCAGATGCTGGAAAACCTTCTGGGAGAAGCCGTGCAGCAGCTCTGAAGGGGACGGCACCAGGTGAGATGCACATGGAGGGAGAAGGCAGAGGACAGAGCTGGCATTTGACCCCAAAATCCAGGTGACTCCTTTCAGAGGCTGGGTCCTGCCATGCATCCAAACAACCTCTCTGCTGCATTCCCAATGGAGCAGAGGGCTTGCAGAATAGCAAGCCTTACATTTTTGGTGCTCGTTCTTGGCTGAGACAGGAGCAGAACTGTTGACGTGATGTCTACTGAATAAATACGTGCTACTGCTGCTCTCGTTTGTCTTTACGGTTTTGGAGGAGATGCAGATGGCCCTTTAAATACTTGCAGGGCCTGCAACTTCTCCAAAGGGGTTTTTTCCCCCCTTTTTCCAAGCTACTTGGCTCCCTGCAGTAATTAATATTATCTAATGGGGTGAAAAGCAAAGCAAAGCCTTCATATTTGAGATTATTCACACAAACGAGAATGTAAACAGCTGTCTGAGAGACCAGGAAGAAATGGGAGACAGGACTCTGCAGGAACGAGCTCTCTGGAGCCTTAACAAAAGCCTGTGCTGGGAGATTTGGTGCCCGCTGGGTACAGCCAAGGGGAGAGGTGTTGTGCAGCCACGTCCTCGTCAAAGAGGGAGGCAGCGCCAGGGGACTCTGTCCAGGGGGTTTATTCTCTGGAGCACCTCAGTTCCCATAAAACCCTCTCCTCTCCATGCCAAGACCTATCGGCATGCTCATCCAAACGGCTCAGCCTAGCTCAAAGTCCTCAAAAGACTCAGGGAAGCACAAGGAGAAAAATATCCTGAAAAATATCCCTCCGTAAACCACAGCCACTTAGTTTCAGATCTATTCCTAGACAGCGGAGAACAGCATCATAAAGCCGTGTGATTTCAGGGAACACAAAAAGAATAACAGAGGGGCAGATCATTAGCTTGGCTTGGTGGTGGCAGGTGGCTCTGGTCAAAGCCAGCCCAAAGAGAGGCCCTGGTAGCAGCGTCCCTGGGCGCAGGGAATGGCTGTGATGAAGGGGCTGCAAGCTGATGCATTGTGCCCTTTTGGAGCAGGCATCAGGTTTTAAAGTGAGCAGATAACCTCAGGAGGAGTTAATGAAGCATTTCCCTTTGTGTTGCCCTGCCTTTCCCCCTTTGCCTGCTCTTTGGGGACAGGGACCCTCTCCTGCTGGTCTGCATTATTCATCCTGACTTTGCCCAGACCTGGAAACGAGGATTTTCCTCCTACGGTGTTCATACAGATTCAGTTATTTTTTCAGGAGGTTGAACAACAAAAGTTTCTGCTTCTGTGGCTGAGGCTCTTTGCAGTGGATGTGGACGGGAGCAGCGGGGTGGCAGCAGCTGGGGAAGGCAGAGGAGGAGAGGGTAACCATGGGGAGACTGCTGCAAAAGAGCCAGGAAACAACGTGTGATCCTCTCCATAGCAGAGGAAAATACATAAGGGAGAGCTGCAAATGCTGACAGCTAACAGGGGAGGTTGGATTTGCTTAGAAACATGTGGCTAGGCTGTGGCTCTGGGTGAATTAATGATTATATGACCTGCAAGGGACTTGGAGGAGCCTATTGTTGCAGAAAGGGAGGATTTCTCTTTGGCTCTGTGCGGTTGAGAAGGATGCTGCGGTTCTTTGGGTGATGAACATCTGAGCTTGTGACCCTCCAGGAGCCTCAGATCCAGGGGAATGGCAGAGCCCCATGTTCGCGTTAAGGAGGAAGAGAAAACTCTGGTTTGAAAAAGAGAAAGCCCCACTTTCCTCCCTCCCATTGCACATAACACGTGGATGCACAAACTAAATAATCATAACAGTGGAAAAATGTTGGGAATACCAGCCACGCACTTTTAGCTGGGTAAACACATGCAGTTTTGCTGCCTGTGCATGACGCCAAGGTTGTCAGCGTCTGGGACTGCTCTTCACGTTAGTGACCTTGATGAGAATTTTGGCTGCAGAAGGGGGCTAAGCCTAGCACCCCCGGCAGATGCACACCATTCGATCTTTGGGAAACAGCATCCCCTCCTCTCCCCTCCTGCCCAGCTCACCGTGTACTTGGGCAACCAGATTAAACAACTTTCTGAAGTCACAAAGAAAATCTGGGGCAGTGTCAGAAAGAATCCACATTTTAGGAGGTTTTGTGTCAAGCACAAGGTACTGGAGATGTTTTATAGCAATAAAAGTCACTTCTGAGCCAGGAGCTCCTCTCCGGGTGAACAGATGATGGTGCTGCCGCCCATCCCAGACCTCGCTGCCTTGTGAGCTGTGAAGAACAAAATATCTAACGTGCTCTGTGCTGAATCTCATCCCAAGGGTGAATTTCCTTGTATCTCAGTCTCCTCAGGATGAAGTCTTGGTAGCAGAGCCAGAGGGATTGGATGCACTGCTCTGCTGGCTGTGTCCATACACCTCTGTGTCTGCTGTGGACAGACCAGTCGGGTATCTGAGATCTGGAGAGGACTTGGAATACTTGCTGATGGGGTTTTTCCTTTTTTATTTCCTTTTTTGTCTTGCAAGCCTTTTTTTCTTCTTTGGGGCTCTTTGGAGTTGAAGGATCATCCCATCAACTGCAGCTCTCCCAGGTCGCTAGCACGCTGACTCGCCTGCCTCTGGACCTTCTTTTCGCTGGAGGCAACAATGGAAACTGGACAAGCTTCTGCTTCACCATCTCCTTCGCACCCACTGCTTGTCACGCTCTCACCCCAGGGAGACTTGCCAGCCTGCCCAAGAGCCTCGTCCAGTTGGCTTTGGCACCCACTCTTGTGCCCAGAAGAAGCGCTTCAGACACGCCAGGGGTGGCCGTGCACCTCACCAAGGGCTCAACACTTCTAAAGGACGCTTCAGTACTTGCACCTGCAGCTGCAAAAGCCAGGCTAACCCCAACGCTGAAGAAATAACGGAGGAATCATGCCAGCAAGGCTCAAATCTCTGGTGTCACTTGCTCACGAGACAGAAGGATGGTGCAATGACCGTCACTGTCCCTGGAGGGGTTCAAGGCCAGGCTGGGTGAGGCTTTGGGCAACCTGGGCTGGTGGGAGGTGTCCCTGCCCATGGCAGGGGGGTGGAACTCAATCTCTAAGGTCCCTTCCAACCCAAACCATCCTGGGATTCTATGATTCTAGGATTCTGTGATTCTATGACCCCAGTGGTGACCTTGGCGGTGCAACCACCCTGGCAGTGTGGCACCTGATGGGTCAAATTTTATTTTAGTACGAGCCCCAAAATCTTTATTTCAGCCCCAGCCCCAAGTTCGTTATTTCAGCACAAGCCCCAGGTGCCACATCACCGGGTGGTCGCACTGCTGGGGTCATCGACCCGCCATGTGCCACACCACTGTGTTTCAGAGACACGTAAAGGGATAAATTCCCTCGTGAGCACAGTGTATGAGGCAACTGGACCCCAGAGAAGGAGGAATTTGGCTGCTCACGGTGGCTCGGTGATGCTGTGGATGTTTTCCCCATGCACCATGGTGGGGGTCCTGGGCTCTGCCCACCAACCCTGCCACCAGCAGCCATGTGCCTGCAGAGACAGCTCTCCAGGCTCCGCTTTTAATTCATTCACTTCCATTTATATTCAAATCAGAGGATAAATGTAGGTAATGCGTGCGCTTCAGCTAAGGCAAGGCTGCCGCTTCAGATCAGCCCCATGGAAGGTGTTTTATTTTTAAAATACATGGAGAGAGAGATGAAGACCCAGAGCTCTGCAGAAGCTGTTGTCTTCTTGTTGCTAATGTTGGCCTGGTCATGAAAACAGAAAGATTTCTTAAAATTATTTGCTTCCCAACACACATGTTGTTTATTGTCTCCGGCAGTGAAAATAAAGCCACGACTTCTGCTTGTGTTTTAAGTCAGTTCCTGCGTCTCGTGCATGAGTTTGCAGAGATGCTCTCAGGGATTTTGACCCTCAGTCGCCACTCTTTATTTGATGATTTAAACAAATGATAAATACACATGTGGAATAATGAAAATATTCACTGGGGAAGTGCAGCAAATATATTGATCTCCCTGAAATCAGGGTGATGCTTGCCAGGGCTTTGCAAAAGGAGGGGAGGGCACCTTCCTCAGGGACAGGTCCTGCAAAGACCCACTGGGTCAGGATCTTAAATAAATTTCCAGCATCATGTGCAGCTCAGACTCACAGGCTCTGTGCCCTGATAAAGCACATGGGGTCTCACTAATAATCCATAGCATTTAGCCCATAATTTTGCCTTAAAAGATGAACCTGACATGCTTAAAACTAACAGTGCCCTTTGCAGCACGCTTTTTAAGGAACCGAATGCTAACACCTTCATGCTCCGGCCAGGCTGGGACCCGGCTCTGCTCCTCAGTCCCCGCAGCAGATCCATGCAGCCCCATCGTTCCTGGGCTCTGCCTGCCCCGGAGCGCGAGGGAATGTCAGAAACCACTTAATACACCTTGACTTAATGGGAGTTGTGCAGCAAAACACTGCTGGGTGCTTTGAAAAGGAAATCTGTGGAGGGGATTCATTCCTCCTGCATCGCAATTAATGATAATTAAAAAAAAAAAGGGAATTCTTTTTGTATCGTGAGTTATGCTGAGTGTCAGAATTAACATCTCATTGAATTAGCAAAGCTTTCAAGCGGTGGGTGGTGGAGAGAGTGGCTTGGGGCTTGCAAATAGGTCAGAGAAAGAGCTGCTTGCTAAATATCTGATGGAAACTTTCCACTGGGGAAGAAAATCTTGCTGATTTGATGGAATAGGAACAATTCCAGGGAGGATGTAGATACCCTCAAAACGTATGCAAAAAGCAGGCGTGGAGGTTGGGCTGCCGGCTTGCAGCCTGGGCTCTGTGTCAGCCCTTCCCCGAGGATCCATCCTGCTCCGATGGGCACTCCTCACCTTCTCATTGCAAACTGAGAGCATAAAAAGAAGTGTGAAAATTTTGGTGGCGTGGTGCCAGGTCTGCTCTGTGCCCTTCACATCCCCAGCCGAACGCCCTCGAAAGCAGCCAGTGGCTTTTCGGGTCCTTGTTTTTTTGGGGTCCGGCTGAGGATGATTTGGGGCTGGTGCTCAGGGCTGTGGAGTACTTGCAACTCTGTGGGACATCAACAGGGGGAGTGGTGGGTCCTGCTGGAGCGGTCCCTGTGCAGGAGATGCCACCAGCATCCTCCATCCCCGTCACCCAGCATCTTCACAGCCTTTCTCCAGCCTCTGCCGTGGCCTTTGCCCAGCCCTTGCCCTGCAGACCGGCAGCTTTGGGGGTCAGTGGTGATTCCAGCAGTGTGGGAATTCAGCCCTGGGGCTTTCTACCCTGCTGCCACCGGGACGTGGTGTTATCACGAAGGTTGTGTATACCATGAAGGCAGCAGAGACAGTCAATTGTATTTCTGCAGCTCTTTATAACGATTCTCACAATAAGTCAGCACTGAAATAAGCCAGGGGGACCAGATGTGCAGAAGGAGTCTCCGGTTTTGCAGGTGATCCCACCTCCAAGGGGTGACAAGCCCTCTCTCATGGGTCCTGCTGGGACAAGGGTGCCCCAAGGATGTCTGACCCAGGCAGGATTGTTCTGTCTCCCTCCTGGGATGGGGTGACAGCACAGAGCCACCTGAGGAGAAAGAGATGAAAGGTTGTGACATGCTTACCTGCTCCTACCAAGGAGGAGGGAAGAATATAATATTTTGGACCCCAGATCCTGCAGCCTGTGCTGTGCTGGCTCTTGTGCCTCTGTGGAGAGCAGCCCTGAGCTGGGCGATGGGCACAGGGTCCATCCTTTAGCTGCTGAGGCTGCACAGCTTTTGTTTAAAACTAATGAATTTCTTTGTTCCAGACAACTCTTCCCCTAACAATCATTCCTCTGCTTGGCTTCTTCCTTCCCCTTCCCATAGACAATAACCTTGTGTGAATGGCTGGAGGAGACACTTGATCAGCAACCCATCCTCCTGCTCTGCCAGCTGTATTCCCCCCGATCGGAGGGATTCTTCGGTCCCTGTGGGGAATGACAGGCTGACAGCGATTATAAAAAGCAAATCTCACAAGGGTTTGTCTCTGTGGGGGAAATGGCGCAGCATAGCTGCTGGGGAATAATTGTTATATTATTATGCAGGAATAAAGTCCCATTTATTTCTGAGAAGGGGATGGATATGGGGGAAGAATGATGAGTTACTGCAGAATAATTAGCCCACAGCAGCCATGCCAGGCAGCATTTCCCTTGTAGACAACCCCTAAATATTGCACTAGAGAAAGAATTGCAGCCTAGACCATGTGGCGGGTGAATGTGGGGCTGCCTAACCCCGAAGAGATGCTCATCAGCATCCACCGGCTCCAGCAGGAACACGAGATGATGCAAACACTCACCTGGCAGCGCCACGCACCTACGGGCAGGGACAAGCAGCTGAGAGCCACCGTGTCCCCCGCGCTCTGCACCATCCTGCTCTGCACCTTCCCGCAGCGGGATGCAAAGGGATGGCTGCTGCCCATATGGCTCCATACGGCCCACCCAGCTGCTTGGCACACCCCGGCGTGCAGCCACGTGCCTTTGTGTTGATCACAGCAGCGTTTTCCCCACCGCGCAGGGCTGCCGGCGCACGCCCGCGTCTTGCTTCAACACGTGCGAACCAGCGATCACCCAGTTGGGTACCGTAAATAATTCATATATGTGTCACCGGGCTTCCTCCCCCCGCTGCGCTGCCGATCGCTCCTCCGGGATGGGGGGGTCTGGCCAAGGTCAATCTCACTGTCTGGCCCCATGGGTGGGGGGCAGCCTGGATGTCCCCCAGGTTTCATTGTCCCCAGGTCGCATCTGCGCTGGGTGGGAATTGGCTCCAGCCCCGAGGATGGAATGGGGGAACAAAGGGGAATGGCATCGCTGCGGGTGTGGGGATGGGACACGGGGATGGCGGAAGGGGACAGGGGGAGATGGATGGAGGTGGCTGCCGGTGGTGGGGTGACAGTGACAACCCCCCCCCTGACCTGCTTGACCCCTCCAGAGACCTGCACCGGTGCATGGGGGGGGGGTCGCTCCGGCACGGCTGGCCGCTGCTGTCACCCTGCTTTGTGTCCCCTGCGCATCCCGCCGCCGGCCTCATTGTTTGGCAAAATTGGAGGGGGGGGGGAAATTGAATTTTTAAAAGAAAAATATTAAAAATAAATTAAAAGCAATTTTAAAAAGTGTATTAAAAATGCAGAATATATATGCAATATATACACACACAAGAAAAGGCAGCGGGGTGACCGCCCGTCCCCGAGCTGCGGGGGGCGCTGGGGGGGGTGGTGCCGGTGCCCCCCCCGCCGCCGCCCCGCCCTCACAATGCCGCACCGCCACGCCCCCGCCGGCACCGCCCCGCCCATACGCCCGCCTCCCGCGGCCTCTGATTGGCTGAGCTGCTCACAAAGCCCTACAAAGTTGCCGTCAGGTGGGGCGGGCGCGGCTCTGATTGGTGCGGTGGGCGTGGGGGCGGGGCGGGTGTGTCGCTGTCAGCCGGGCCGGGGCGCGGCGGGAGCCGCCTGCGGGGCGCTCGGAGCGGCAGCGGCGCGGCATGGCCGG
>VZTO01021622.1:13939-41808 GCA_013400615.1 Syrrhaptes paradoxus
GCTGAGGGCAGCCCCGGCACCGCGCCCACGGCCCGGCCCCGCGGTACCGTCGCTCCCGCCCCGGGCAGCGCTCCGCCGCCGCCGCCCCCGGAGGAAGACGAGGAGGAGGAGGCGGTGGTGGAGGAAGAGGAGGAGGAGGAGGCGGCCGCGGGCACCGGCCCCGCAGGTGAGCGGCCCACGCGTGTCCGTGGCGGGGGAGCGTGGGCAGCGGGGCCACCGGCTCCGGAGGGGGACCGGGCTGCTCCCCGCCTCCTCCGAGCGGACAAAGGCGCTGCCGGGGGGGGTTCGGACGGGGCAGCGGCTCCCCGGGCCCCCCGCGCGGGGTGTGTCACCCCCCAGTGCAGGGCTGGGGCTTGGTGGGGGCAGTGACCCCCCCGCAGGGCTGGGGTGCGGGGCTGCGTGGGCAGTGCGGGGTCCCCAGGGGGTCTGGCGGGGCAGGTGTGCCGAACCTGTGCTGTGCTGGTGGTGTTACTGGTGTTACTGGGGAGCAGCGGGGCGGCTGCTTGCCCTGGCTCCCCAAAGCATCCTTCCCGGTGGCTGTCCCTGGTGTGTCCATCCCATCGCCGCTGCATCAGGGCAGTGTCCACCCTGCTGGACACTGGCTTTGAGCATCGCCGGGTGGTACCTTGGAGGACAGAGCAGCTCTGCAAGCGTCAAGGCTTCCCCAGCATCCCACCTCCACGTGCCAGCACCAGAACAGGGTCAAGAATACTTTGGTGTGGTTGGAGCCCGTGTTCTTGCCTGGATCTGGGGGGGTGTTTGCAGCTCGGTGGGTGCTGGGGGGATTCCACACTAGCACGGTACCCGATGGGCATCTGAGGGGAGAAGAGAGCCGAGGGCTGTTCTGAAAACAGGCACCTGGTGCAGCCTGCTCGAGGCCTGATCCTGCCCCTGTCGCAGTTGGGGGGCTCGGACGGAGCTGAGGAAAGCATTACAGGAACAGGAATAAATGGAGTTATCGGTGAAGAGTCTGAGGAGGGAGGAGGTGGAGGGTGGCTGGAGGCTTTCAGCTGAAGCTCTTGCTGTAGTGCTGAGTGATGGGGCTGGATGCTCACCAGGAGATGAAAACACTGATGGTCTGCGAAGCTGAGACTCCAGTTTGCTATAGATTAAGGAAATAAAACTCCACTGGAGTCCATGGGTGGAGTTTTATCCACTTATTTGACTGGAGAACTCGACTTCAGTCTACATTTCCAAAGCTTTATGTTCAGGCGTGTGCAAATGCTATAGCACTGATTCATTCCTTTTTTTGTATTTATTTTTTCTTCTTGCCTGGGAGATGTTTAAGTGTTTTGAGCTTCCTCTGATGTGAAAGGGATATATTCTGATGTTCAGTTGGCTTTAGCAGTCTGAACAAGTGGATTAATCAACCTGTTTTCTTTGGCTAGAAATACAATCAGCTGAAGATCTAGAGTCTCTTGTTTTGAGCCTTCAATACCTGTTTTTCCATTGAGGTTTCTGTCTCTACTTTCTCTGGAAGAGACAGAATGGTTTAAGATTAGGAATTGCTGATAAAGATAGGAGGGGTTGAATTTTCTCTATCGTGCCATGATCAGAGCTCATCAGCTCCACGACTCCCCTGGCATATGCAGCATAGAGTGACCCTCTGGGTGCAAACGGGGGACACATGTCCCTGCTCTGAGATGCATTGAGCACTTATTTCCCTGTCTGACCTCGTGTGTTGTGTTTGTTTCCATCATCAGAGGCATCTCCTCTCCCATCCTGGGCTCTGATGGTTTTATCAAGAGCATCCCTCTGGTATGGGCCAAGTGACAAGTGTCACGCGAGGGTATTACAGGGCTTAGCAATGGCTTTGGGATGCTCTCGGATGTCCATGTATGATGGTTGTATAACATCCCTTTGTGTTTGCTGCCATAGGAGGTGTCAGGGATGCACATTGAGGGGTTTTGTGTCTAATCCCAGCCCCAGATCCCCCCCAGGTGCCCTTGCCTGAGTGTTTCCCATCTCAGGAAACAGGAGTGCCGGTGATAAGCTCTTCCCCACCATCCCTGGGTGTTCTGCGTTTTTATTGGGGAGGCCAGCATCACCCTTTGAAGTTTTAAAGTGCTAATTACTAATGGCTACAGCCGCTTGATCTCAAAATTGCTCTCTGGTGCCTTTACGCCCTGGCAATGGCCAGGGTAGGAACGCATGGGCAGATTATCTGCTCAAACAGGCTAATTTGTGATTCGTTAGCGTGGCAGGTTGGGATTAACCCTGGCTGATGGGGGATTGCTGGTGCACTTGTGGGTCGGGGGGGTTTTAGGGCACCCGGGGGGGGATGAGGCAGCAGCGGGAGGAGATGCTGGGTCACAGCATCCCCCCATGTGACACGGGAGCTTGTGGAGGTGGCACGGGTGGGTGGGACGGCTGTGGTTGGTGTGGGAGATGGTGCTGTGGGTTTTGTGGGGGGTGTTTCCATGCTGGCCCCCATCTGTTGAGGTTCCTGGCATCCTGCATGGTTTGCTCTCAGAGGGTGTTAAGCACCAAAGGCACAGTAAAGCCAGTGGGCACCGTGGGTTTAGCTGAAACCTGCCTTTTTCTTTAATTCAAGCATGTTTTCAACATGACTTTCCCAATTCAAGAGGGAATTAATGCATTATGTGCTCTGTTGCGTGAAACAAATGGACCTTTTCTCACGCAGGTTATTAGAAAGGCTTCCTTCAATGCTGAAGGCGTTATTCCTGATAAGAAATTGGTGTGAAAGTCCTCACATTTGGTGTTTGTTCAGTGCTGCCAAGATTTAAATTCCAGCTTCAGTGCATTTTTCTCCTTTTGGTTTAAGAAGCACTTCAGCTACTGCCCGGCTGCCTGCTTGCTCCGCTCCCATTCTCTTCCCTTTCCCAGTTTCATGATGTTTATTTTTCTTTCCAAGCCTGTGATCATGTTAAAATCCCAGATTTTGTTTTTAAGAGAAGTAAATGGCTAATCCTCATGTTTGTGGAGACAAGCTTAGCACTATCCCCTCACCTTATCGCCAAAGCCTCTAACACCCGCCACCGGGACTCTGCCTCTTCCTTTTGTACCCAGCAGTCGTGTCCTACAGCAAAAGCTGGAGCGTGGGCTGACGTGGGGACGGGTGTTCGCCTGGGTGCTCGGTGCTGGAGCAGAGCTGTGGCCAGTGGAGTCCTGGATGGACTGCGCAAGGAACAGAACGTCTCTATTCCATCCATTTCTCTAGGGTGGTGCTGAACACTGTGGGTCTCTTGGAAGGACTTGTTCGTTCTTCTGCAGCCCCACGCACAGCAGATGGGAGGGTTGAAGAGCCCAGAGCTTCGCTGTCCCCGTGCTGTGATCAGCAGAGGAGCTGCATCCAAACCCTGGATATTGGCATTTTTAGACTGTACTAAGTATTTCAGATCTTAAAAGCCATTGCCTCCTTTCATCCCCACAATTTCTGTGGTGTTCCTGGGTCACCAGGTCCCAGACCTGACCCCCGGTCTGGTTCCTTCACCTCTGCACCTCGTGGGAGGGGACAACAAGCAATTTCTGCTGCAACCACAGGGCAGGAAATGCAGGTGGCCCTGCTACTGGGAGCAGTTAACCGCGGGAAGGTGTCCCGTGCTGCTGCGGAAATGGGTGAAAGCTGAGTCAGAGTGTGCAGAGACGTTTGATGGGTCTCCAGCCTCTGGTGTGGGGCCATCTCTTGCTGGGATGCTCGCAGCCCGGATGCAGGAGGTGTTGTGAGACCTCTGTAAGCGTGGTGGCTGTGGCTTTGGGTGGGATTAGCTGATGGGTTTAACTTGTAAAGAGGAGCCTGGCAAATCCCTGGGGCGATGGGGAGGGTCTGGCTGAGGAGGCAGCGGGATGAGGAGGGGACCCGGCTGTGAGCGCTGGCTTCATTTCTTCATCATCCAGGGGGAGAGTTTTGCTTTTGTGCTGGGTGTGGGGAGAAAGGTCTGCACCCTGCACTGTGTCTGCCATGTAGGCAGATCTTTTGGGGGGGTCCCTACAGCACCGGCAGTGTTGTGGTATAGGAAAGAGTTTGGTCCAAGCCATGGACAGCCAGGCTCTGCCACGCCGGGGCTGTGCTCCTCAGGGGCTCGGGAGCTCTGAGATCCTGGTGGGACAGGAACAGCCAAGGTGCTGAAGGTGGGTTTGAGGCATCTTGCCAGTGCTGGTCCCTTTGCAGCTCTGGGCAAGTCCTTTCCTTCTCTCTTCCCATCCAGCCATTAGCCCTTCAGTAGAGGTCTTCCCACCCAGGTTTTGCCCTGTGATCAGCTTTTTCCCCATGCTCAGGGTGACACAGGACTCCCTTGGGGACACATGTAAATGTTTGATGCCCATGCAGCAGGTTGGGTTTCCATGGCTGGGGCTGAGCTGCAGGTGAGACCAAATGTTTGCAATTGCCTTTAGCAGCCTTTAAAATCTCCATCTGTTCAGGTGCAGGTCCTGCCCTTTGGTGCTGGGCTCGTACACAGGCACCTCCCAAACGCCCTGTTTCTGCCTCTGATGGGGGGCAAGAGGGGGAGCTGGGGCTGTCCTCTTGCTCATCACTTGGGAAGGCGGCTTAAGCTTTCCTTGTCTGAGGGCTCAGGATTGTCTTCAATGTGGTTATGGAGATAACTTGCTTTTGAGGTGTCAGCAGGATTTGAATTTTTTTTTTAACTAAATGGAAATTAAGTTACAGATGTGAGACTGAGAATAAGGAATATGGTTGTGTTACATGGGATCAGTACGGGAGCAGCCAGGGTAGAGAGAGTCTTTTTCAATCAAGTAATAAGCTGTGGGGTTTGTATCTTTGAGCTTAAAATAAAGGGATGTTGCCCACAGCAGAAAATGTCACTTCCTTGCCTTCCTCCCTGCCTCCACACTCGTGTCTGAGTCATTCTTGAATCAGATGCATCCAACTGTCCTGACTCAAGGTACTGAGATTCTTGGACTCAGTGATGCTCATAAAAATTGGGATAATTCTGGGAGACCTACAGAGCACCCAAGGTCTTGTTTGATAGCTGTGGGGAGCAGTGATGGGATTTTGCTTTTTTTCTTTTAAATGACAGCTGAGATTTGGACAGCATCACTAAGCTGCCACTTGGAATATACGACATGTAAAACAGGATTGGTGCTGTGAGGTGTGCTGAAGTTATTTATTTGGCTGCTCTTGGCCATACCCAGCCTGCGGGGGGGTCAGTGCCAGCCTCTGCAGCAAAGCTGTAACCTCAGGGGGTGAATAACCCCATCCCAGAGGGGACTGTGGTCCTCCTGCTGCTCCAGTGCAGCCTCAGAGGTGGCTGCAGCATCCTGGGGTCTGCCCGGATGGGTGGTGGTGGGGGGCATTGAGCCCATACCGAGTTCTGTCCCCACCAGCTGTCCAGCACGAGGACAGGGACATCCAGGATGTCCCACACCCTGCGGCTGTGGGCAGAGAAGCTCAGAACAAGCTGTCCCCAAGGAACAGAGGGCCTGGACATGAGTCTGCTGAAGTCAGGGGAAAGATTTTGGAGGGGTTTTTTTTTGACAAGAGCCCATGGCCTATAAATACCCAGGGCTAAGTCACTGTGAATATTGTGAATGTTTGCGGAGCTAACGCCAGCTGACTGTCAGGAAGCGCTGCTGCGGATCCGAGGTGCTCGCTGGTGCTTCCAAGAAGCAGCCAAGATGTTAGCAGTGGCGTGATGCATCTGCTATCGTTGGTAATAAACTCATGCCTGTGCCGGGTGCTGAAGGCAGGGATTTCTCTGGCAGCCATCTGGCTGGAAGGAGAGGCTCCTTCTGCTTTACCTCTGATGAGCACTTAAACCAAAAAATGATGTTAAGGAGCTGGGTTGCTGTGCACCACCTAGGCTGCACCTGAGACTTCACTGAGCTCTTCAATGAGGCTGCAGCAAGGGCTCGGGCTTGCTTCAGAGGTCCTGGAAACCCCCAGGTGTTGCTGCCCCGGCTCATGCTGCGTGTCCGAGCCCAACAGGGCTGCCCTGTGCGGCGGGGAATCGCTCGGGGGGGGGGGGCAGAGTCTGGCACTTTATAATTGGTTGGGGATATTAAAATGTTTTACGAGCGAAAGGCTAGATTGCAGTCTGGCCATCTGCCCTGCCTTGGGGGGTCGTGTGTCTCCAGCACCCCAGGAGAACAGAACCGGTTGCAATTCAGTCTCATTAAACTGGCTGAGAACCAGGATTTCTGGTTCAGAGGAAATTATTTGCTTTTTTTTTTAATTTGGCTTTTAGGTTGGGTCAGACTGAAATGAGATGGTTGTTCTTGCTTTGCTTCTGCTTACACTTCACTAAGCTTGAGGGTCCTGTGCCTTGAGGCTGCCCCATAAAAGGGATGTCCTTGTGCTTGGGGCTAAATCCATCCCCAGTGTGGAGCTGGGGGCTGCTGGGTCCCTGCCAGGGGAAACGCTCCTGAAATCCCAGCAGGGCTTGTCTGGGAGGGTCTTTTATTGGATTAAGCTTGTCAGTCTGGAAGCATTTTGAACAAGACATTCTGAACTTGGAATAATTCAATCTCATTTGTTTGGACAGAACTTTTTTCCCCCCTAATTCAATAGGAAACTTCCCGACAGCGCTGGTCCTGGCTCCTCTGCAGCCACCTCTCCTGGAGCAGTGGTGGAGGATGTCACCTCTTCTGATGGGGTCCCTTGCTTTCCCTGTGGCTCCTCTCCCTTCTTCTTCACAGCCAGGGATGCTGGAGAAGTGGTCCAGCTTCTTCTGCATCCCGAGCAGCTGGATTCCTGTGGCTGAGCTGGTGCAGGGCAGCCTGGCTGTCACCCTGTGTTGTCACCAGCCATTTAATAAAGGCACTGAGTACAGAGAGTGGGGGATGCTTGGTTTGTGTGGTTTTTCTGGATTGTGCCTCCCTGCCCGTGAAGAATAGACTGTCCAAACACGTGGCCAGAGCACTAATCAGCTGGGATGGTTTGGGCTGCCCGAAGCGGCTCTTTTGTTGGAGGCTGAATTCCTCCTCTGGTGCTCGTCCGGATCTTCCCATGCAAAATTCCTATCGCCCTCCGTCACACGAACTGCTGCCGAACCGGCATTGTGCTCGGCAGTAGCTCTGCTCAACCCACTCGAGGTTTTTCTTTTTTTTTCCTTCTTCTGGGAAAGATCCCTGGGGTCTCTGCTCCTGCTTCATACACACACGGGTCCTGGCTCATAAACGAGGAGCTTCCCTGGAGCCGCACGAACTAGTGCGAAGCCTTAGTCTGGTCTTATGCTGCTTAAAGTGGGATTTTTTTTTTCCCTGAACACCTGCTGTATGAATTAAAATTTGCCTTGTAAATGTACCCGATTCAGAATGTGGGCATGAGCGATGGGCGTTTGCTTTTTGCCTGTGAAAAAAAAGCAAAACCTCGAAGGTTTTTCTCTTCAGGCAGCTTGGCCTTGAAGCCACAGAGACGCCCCAGTGGCTCTTTTTACCATTTTTAATTTGGTTGCCCCCTGCCCTTATAAATAAGCCACCAGAAACATGACGAGGCAAGCAGCTCTGCTATTTATAGCTCGCGCTGCTCCGCATGCCTGTTTGAAAAATCAGCAGCTAAATGGCTCTGCAGCCTTTCGGCACAAGCCTTCGTGGCTTGGTTGGCACGGGGAGATGGAGGGATATTTAAAGGCTGCTGGTGGTGAGCCTTCACCCCGTGCAGGCAGGTTGGGTTCTGCAGCAGGGGTGTTCCTCCTGGGCGAAGGGGAGCCCCTCCGGCACTGCCCTGGCTCCGGAGAGGGGGCTTCGGTTCAGGGCTTGCCCCTGCTCCAGCCAGTCCCAACATGGCACTGGTGCCACTGGGGATGCACCTGGTGGGGCTGGTCCTCCCACCGCTCCCCTGCACCGTGGCTCTTCAGGGTGGTTATCACTAGACAATGTATATGTTGGTATTCCCCAAGCTTTTTAAAAAATTAAATCTTTTTGGAGCTGCATTAACCCTTTATTTTTTTTCTCCCTTGTGCCATCACCTCTGTATAATTAGAAGCTGCTGGTAGCCCTGACCCGTTTAACGGGTCGTGCCGCTTCTCAGATGGATCTGCTTTATTCCTGGCAAATTATCCTGCCACAGTTTTCAGGCAGCTTTACTCTATTTTGACTGACTGGCTGACTATATTAACTGATTGTGCTGCTTGGGCTGCTTTGATCCTGTATTATTTATGGAAATGATGGCACATAACTCTGCGCAGCTGATTAATGCTGCAATGTATTCTTAATGTGCTGGTTCTACTGTTTGATCTGCGCTAAATGATTATTCTCTGATGTGCTCCTGGGTTCATTTGGGTTCCTTATGAAAAGGATATTGAAATGGACTGTTTGTTTTGTTGCTTTTTTGTTTTCCCAGTGGTCTCATCGTGTGCTGGTTTTTAAGCTTTCACAGCTTGTTTTCCCAAGCACGGCTCTGCCGTTATCATGTGGATCGTTTACACTTTATTGCTATTAATTTGAGCGTTTCATTGGTGGCATTACTGCCAATTCATCAGTGTGTGCAGTGGTGCGAAGTTTCGGGGAGATACAAGGTGGAAAACCAACCACGTAGGGGTGATGCTCAGTTCCTCCTCGGGTGCGATTGCTGCATCCAGCTTGGCTGTGACTCAGGTCCGCTGACATCTGAACCAGAAAGAAACCTGTCGAAATTGGAGGGGGTATAATTAATATTTTCTGTGCCCTGTCACAGGATGGCTGTGACCAGTTGATATTAACAAAATGACTTTAATTGCCTGGGAGGCATGTGCTCAACCCGCAGCTTCCTTCTCTGCATGAGATGCGGTTGTGGTTGGGGAGGGACCGGTGGGCGAAGGTGATGTTTCATCCCAGGAAACACCCACCACATCCTGGGCACCTGCTGTGCTCCTGGCACTGCCCTGGGGGGGAGAGCCTGATGTCCTTCATCCCCCCTCCAAAATTCTTCCCCATCGCCAGGCCTGGCCAACAGGGTGGAAACCAGGAGGTGGTTCCAGCAGGACCATCTGTGAGCTGGAGGATCAGCGTTTCTCTTCCCCAGGGGCAAAACAGAGTGGGGGGGGAAGGTGGTTTTTTTTTTTTTTATTTTTTATTTTGTTTTGCCCCCTGTCTCTTATAGCACCTGCTTGTTTTTGTGGTACAGGCTGCCCGTAGCCAGCGCGTGGTCAGACACCTCCCTGGGCACATTGTGCTCCAGCAACAGCAGGTTCACGAGGATGCTTTCATGAACAGCGCTGTAAAGATGCAAAGCGATGCTAATCGAAAACCTTTAAATGAAGGCTCTCTGTTCCAAAAAGAGGGATTTTTGTCAAAATCAGCAAAATACATATCTTTCTGCAAAAGATCCCTTTTCCTTTAATGGCCTTTTTCATTGAGAACAGTTTAAACTTGACATTTTCTTCCTTCCTTCGGAATTTTTCAAAGCTCCTTGGTCCCTCAAAAACTTAAATAATTCTGTTTTCCTTTTGCCCTCTATTTCAAAGACATATAATACATAATACATATGTATATATATATTTTTTTTTGTCTGCTATAACTCTTTCCTTTTGTCACTGGGAATGAAGCAAGCATTATAAACTTTTTTCTGGTGTTCTTCCTCTGCCCCCAAACGGAGATGTGCACCTGAGCACTGCAACGAGCCAGTTGCTTGGGGGAAAAATTGGGAGGGATTGCACTGCCTTGGGGGCTGATGGCATGGGCAGAATTTTTGGGGACAGCTCCTACAAAGTGCTTTTCTGAAACACCTCTTGATTGCAGCTGGGTGGGTAATGGGGCAGAGACACCCCCACTTTGGCTGGGGATGGGGAGGGCAGGTGCCTTGCCCAATGCTTGCAGCTGGCAGAGCCTGTGGGGGGGTGTTTCTGTGCACCCCTTCTTACCCCAAACTGCAGGCCATGGGGAGCTGGGCTGGGGTGCAACGGGGACCCCAGGATGTCCAGAGAAGGTGGAGAATCAGAGCTGGGGGTCCCCCAGTTTGGGTTGGGGAGCGGTCACATCGCTGTGTCTTGCACAGCATCCCTCTGCCACGGGGCCAGCTGGCACTGGGAGCAGATGGGGAGGTGGAGCTGGGCTGCTCGGCCGGGTTTCAGGCTACAGTAAAGCAAAGTGATGTAGAAAACTAAATAGTTATTATCAGAGAAAAGCAAACAAAACCTCCACCTGCCTCCAGCCTTTCTCCTGTCAAGGGCAGGCTGCACGCCTGGCGTGTAGCTCCCTATAAAAGATGTTTTATTATTAACGTGCTTGCTTTGGCTTGGCTGTGGTGTTGAGAAATCCAAGCTTGACTCCTGATAATGAATGACAAACATTTGTCTGGACTTAACTATTTTATCCTGACTATTTTTTTTCCTCCTGGAAGTTTACAGTCAGTTGTCGACAGCATGCCCTTTGACATGGATTAGTGCTGACGCCTCGCAGTTGGATCTTCCCATCCTTTTCACATCTCGGTTGTTTCTTTTCAAGGGAGGCTTTTGTGCATGTCTGATCCATTTAAAATGAAAAATAAACAAGACATGGACTGATCTCTGGAGGGGCTGTCAGGTACGAGGGCAGTGCTGGCTTCCCTGAAGAAGGCGAGCTTTGGGGTGGGATGGGGGGGGGGTGACGGTTCTGTCCTGCTCAGGAGGGGGCATTTTCCCCCAGCACCCCAATTTGGAGTCAAGGGGCACCTGGAGCAATGGCTGTCGCTGGCTTTTGGTTTACAAACCCCTTAAAAGCTTTCCAGTGCGTGTGTAGATGGTGAGTTCAAGCTTGTGGGCTGGGGATTTGATGCTTTCCTCTCTCTGCTCCACCACCCATCGCTTTGTGATCCCTCCCAGGGACCTCCCGTGTGTCCACTGAGTTGGGTGGCCCCTGCCTTAGGGCTGACACCTCTCTCACCTCTCTATGTAATATCAGGTTTTCTATTTAATGGTGTGTGCAATGTTGGCCTTGTGCATTGCCCAGGGTTATGTTGGTTACCTGCAGCTCCCCTGGATTTGGTAGGATTCGGGATGTCCCTTTGCAGGTGGGACTCGGATGCTCTCTTTGCAGGGTTTGTCCTCAGCAGCAAAGCTGGTGGAAAAGGAGGCACCGCTCTACCTCCTGCAGTGCCAAAGCAGTCATTGTAAAGCCCTCAAAAATTGGGAAGTGGTTGGGATAGAAGTGTCAACAAATCTCTTCTAGCTGACCCCCTGGCTGCAGAGGAAGCTCTGTGGCTTTGAGCATCTCTGACTTGGGATCAGGCTTGGTTTTGCCAATCTAAAACCGAGTATGCTGCCTGTCATGGCTGGATGAGGCTTTGAGCAACCTGGGCTAGTGGGAGGTGTCCCTGCCCATGGCAGGGGGTTGGAACTTGATCTTTAAGGTCCTTTCCAACCCAAACCATTCTGTGGTTCTACGATAATTGTCCCTCGGTGATGCTGACTCAGTTGCAAGATGCGGGTGGTGCAGAGCTGCCGGGGAGCTCCGCTCTGACCCTGCAAATCAGTAGCTTGGGTTTAGCATCTTGGCTGAGATGTGCTCTTAGATGAGTGCCTGAGCTGTGGGTGAGATGGGGAGCGCTGCCCAGGATGCCTGAAACCCTTGTGCCTGGCTGCCTCCATCCTCCCCGTCACGCTTTGAAAGGCTTTGCCTCTTTAAAGAGGATTTGGCTGTTCTGCAGGACTGTGCTGCTACCAGTTGAACTCCCCTGGATGGCCCGGTATTTATTGTGATGGTTTCAGAGAATTGGCTTAGACTTCAAGTCACTGTTTATTTTTGGTTGCTGAACTTGTGCTGTTTAATGGAAACATTTTCCTTTTGAAGGTGAGCTATTGCTGGGAATAAATACCGGCAATACCTTGTGGTTGAGGTGGAGGCAGGACTGGACGGAGCTGCCCTCTGCAGTCCCCTGTGGGTGGGCTCTGCTGCTGCTCTGTGTACACGGGGTGGATTTGTCCTTGCTACCTTTGTGCCATCTCCAGTTGATGGAGACAGGTTTGGTTTGTAGCTTAGATGCACCGAGATGTCCCCTGTGCCTCTCTGCACCCGCCCAGCGGGTCCCCAGCAGCCGGTAGCAGATCTGCTGCAGTTCCCAGTGACAAGTGACAGCTTTCTCCATCCAGGTGTAATTTTCCATGACATGCCCTGGCCCATATCAGTTCCCTCTTTGAAAGCTCATCTTCTCCTCCATGGATTTGCCAGCAAATTTTGTCTTGTTGCAGTATCTGCAGCCCACTTTGGCTGGTGCTGGGTGAAAGCAAAGGTGAAACAAGTTCTCAAAAGGGGAATTAAAGCCACCCGATGTGAGCTGGAGGTAAATGCATCACCATGTCCCGTGCAAAGTGTAGCAGGGCGAGCACAACATTGCTTTATAAAATAAGAGAATAAGACTTACGGAGCAGGAAACCTCTCTTCACAGCTTGGAAGGTGTTTTCTTCGCCCTCTCCCTGCTTGCAGCAGGTTGTAACTTACACCTCCTTGTCTGGCAGGAGTTGCGGTAACTCCAGATTCGCCTGCAGCGCTGTGTCGTCACAGCCTTGAACAGGACCCGAACGGCTAAACCTGCCCGAAACCAGTTGTGATGACTCATGCTTTGTGCTATCCCTCTCCCCGACTGGAGTTTCTGCCATGGTAATTCCACTCATTAAGCAAGGAGACAAAACACCTTTATGAAAGCTGGAATGAAGCTTGGGAGCAGTGAGAACTGGGAGTCGCTGGCTCTGGACCGTCAGAAGGTTTTCAGTCTTTCTTCAAGTCCTGTCTCCCCTCCTCTGCACAGACTTTAAAGTGAGCGAGAGGAAGAAAGACACTTTGCCATTTGTGGTGAATGAGTCTGCATTTAAATATGTTTATTTAGAGTAGGAAAAAAATCAGGAAAGTGTGTTGGGAATGAATCCTGTGATGTTGGGGTTTCACTTGGTCTTTGAGCTTGGAAATGTGATGAGCCGAGATGGACGGGGGTCTTAGCTCAGGCTCTGCAAAGCTTCTTTTTATTAACACTTTAAGTGTTTATTAACACTGGATAGAAGATGCCTTTGTTAACGGGTCTGTCCCTTTGCTCATCGGTGGAGGAGCTGAATCTTGAAAGGAGTTGCCCTGGGCACCTGCTGGAGGTACTGATGAAAGTTTTCATTCCAGATTTTCTCCACAGGCTTAAACATAAAATGGCCTAAAGCCTTCCAAAGCAAGTCTGTCCTCTCTTCCTCCTTAAAAAAGGCAAAAAAAAGTTGTAAAAATGCCTTTTGCCCCCTGTGTGCAGAGCTGTGCGTGGTGGCCCCTTGCCCTGTGAAGGGATGCTTTCCGCATGCACGCTCAGACAGCTGAGCAGACGTGCACGAGCCCCTTCAGCAGTTTTGTCTCGAAAGGATTTAAAGAGAATTGCTCACGTTGTCGTTGGCTTTTGTTCATCTCAATTGTGCCCTGGAGATGAGGGAGGTCTGCTCTGGAGATGCTGGGTGGAGAGGGGGTGTTGTGGTCCCTCGCGGAAGCACCCGTAGAGCCCGGGGGTCACCCGGTGACGTGGGGTGTGTGAACCTGCCTGAAGGCTCAGCTCCGTTGGTGGCTCTGGGCAGCGGGAGAGTCCTCTCCTCTGCAGGAGTCATCTAGAGCTAGACCAGCCGTGGTGGATCGAGAAGTCGCCGCTGGTGGTTCTCCATCCTCTGCGCGAGGTCCCTGCTTCTCTGCAGGAGACCCGTGAGGTGCTGCGGGACATGGCCGGTGGCTGCACCCACCATCCTGGGTGGGCAGGTGAGGGATGGCAGCTTGTTGAGATGCTTTTAGTGAGGCAGAGCTCTTGGGAGCCTTGGCGGAGGGCACCTGAGGGTTTTGTGTTGGTTCATACCAGCATCAACAGCGTCTGCATCGGTCCCCACAGATTAATGCCCGAAGAAGGTGGCTGGGAGCTGAAACTCTCCCGTGCAGACCCGGCAGCCTGGGGGGCTTTCAGCAGCTGGGTCCTGGGGGGCTTTCAGCAGCCTTGCAGGGTCCGTGCTGTTCCAGCCGGGCACGAGGGCTGGCACAGGGTGGCAGATGCTGAGCTGAGCTCCCGGCGTGTTTGGCCAGGCAGCGATCAGGCGGTTTCATGCTGAGTTCTCTTTGTACTGGTGGAAGATGGGTGTTGCAGAACTGGTTTCCCTTTCTCCNAGCTCTTGGGAGCCTCGACTGGGGGCACCTGAGGGTTTTGTGTTGGTTCATACCAGCATCAACAGCGTTTGCATCGGTCCCCACAGATTAATGCCTGAAGAAGGTGGCTGGGAGCTGAAGCTCTCCCGTACAGACCCACAGCCCGGGGGGCTTTCAGCAGCCTCGCAGGGTCCGTGCTGTTCCAGCCGGGCACGAGGGCTGGCACAGGGTGCCAGACGCTGAGCTGAGCTCCCGGCATGTTTGGCCGGGCAGCGATCAGGCGGTTTCATGCCGAGTTCTCTTTGTACTGGTGAAGGATGGGTGTTGCAGAACTGGTTTCCCTTTCTCCCCTCCCTCCAGCCTCCTGGCTTTTGCATTTTATATCCCGCTCTTTGCTTTTATCTTTCTTTCCAGTTAGCTTCACCCTGTTCGGCTGCTGTCCCCCGCTGCTCATCTTCCAGCGGCACCGGCTGCGATGCTGGAGGAGCTGCCCAGTTGCCCCAGTGTAGCCCCTTGTTGCCGTTGGCCCTTTTAGTGGGGTGGGAGCTTGTTCCTGCAGGTCCCCAACCAGCACCCATGGGCTGGGTCAATGAATCCCTGAGAAAGGGGACAGAGGGGGGGTTTTAAACCCCACACCTGCCTGTCGCTGCTGCCTGGCCTGGGAGTCTGCAGGAGGTGTTGGACGGAGCACTGCTGCTGTTGGGGTGTGAATTGCTCAGGAGAGACATTTGCAGCAGCTCGTCTGGGGAGGAGGAGGAGGAGGAGGAAGGTCATGCGGGCAGGACTGTTCTGCTGGAGCATCTGCTCCCAGCCGAGGAGGATCTGCGGCTGTTTGACAGGCGCTGCCTCCGACCGCAGCCCGGCAAGTGGATGCTGTCAAGTGCATCAGGAGCAAAGTTTTGCTGATCTCCACCGTAACAAGTTTCAGCAGTGAAGCTGGCTGTTATTTAAAGGAAAGGCTTTACTCTGCCCTCGCTGAGATGTCACCCAGAGGAGTCTGCAGCGTGTCGCTGAGCGAGAACGATGCACAAATCCTTCTCTTTGCTTAACTTCCAGTGCCACGGCGTTTCCCCCGGGGATGCTGCGGCACATCAGGGCTGTGCAGAGGCAGCTCTGGGTAGGTTTGAACGTTGACTACAGAGAAGCGTCTGAACACTTCTGGCTTTTGAAAACTGAGGAAGGAATCGGGTACATCCCCGGGTCCAGGGCAAACCTCCTGAGCCTGGGCTGGCATCACCTGCCGGTTTCATCTCAGCAGGAGCACTAACGGGCTTTACCCCATTTATACCAGTGTTGAGGGAAAGAAAAGAGATTAATTCTTTTAATATGGAAAGTTATAGGCTTAAAAAGGCCTTCCTAGCTTTCTGCTTAAAGATCTAATGTCACAGTGGTGACTTAGCTCATGCGTTGCTGCTCCACCTGAAATGCAGACGTACCTGGGGGTCTCCCCCTTCTTTTGCTCCAGCCGCATCTGGGCCAAAAACCCGACCCCTTCCCTCCCCCCGGCAGGTGCCAGCCCTGGCTGTGTGCTGGGAAGGGGAAGCGATAAAAGGGGGTTCATCTGCGCTCATCCTCCAGCTCAGCTCTCAACCCCTCTCCTGCGGGCTGTGCAACCTGACTTTACAGCCCGGGTACAGCCGGCCCAAAGGAGGGATCCTGCTCAGGGCTGTTCTTCGCAGCGCCTCTACAGCTCCTGTATAAATTAATGTGTTCGTTCATTATCTGCAATTCCCCAAAGCACTGAGTAAAGTTTGTGATTTTAATTACTTTTTGCAGGGATCTGAGCACACAGACTCCACCAGATGATTAGTGTTCATTTTATTCATGTGGCTTTTTTTAATCCCTGTCTCTGCTAGGACACGGTCGATAGGTATGAAAATTGAAGTCTGCTGATAAATTCCCAGCCCTGTCCTGTGTGAGGTGTCTTGATCTTCGAACTAAAGCAGCATTTTGCTGACAAAACAATTAAATTTCCTGAGAGGTGCTGCAGAAAGTGCGTCTCCAAGGAGGGGCTGAGCTGCCCGGGTTGCTGTGTGCTGTTGTGGAGGTATTTTCCAAAGTTATGTTTTGTCCTGTTTATCTCTAAACCCGAGCTGGGCTGGCTGTGTCACACGCTGGGTGGTAAAAAATATGAAGATTTTCAAACAGAAACATGGAATATTTATATAGTTGTAGATGTTTGTGGAAATATTAGTGGGAAAAACCATACCAACTAAAGTAAAACGCCAACAAAACTATTTTCAAATTAATTAAAAGCCTTGGATCCATTTTTTTAACTGTTGAGATTGTAATCCTCAAGCATTTATTTGATCTATTTGAAGTTACTGTAGCTTCTTGTACCGTAAACATTTGAGGGCCACATTCTTCTTTTTATGCAGTCTGCTTAGAAGAGAGCCAGAGGTTTTGGCTGCGTGTGGAAGTTTACTGTGATATGGGAATGATGCTGTAGCTGCAGCTGGGTCATCCCCCTGCACAGCTTTGTGTCGTAGCCTGGTTCTTACCTGCTGGACCACTCCTGCATCTTCCTGCCTCGGTGATGGGAGCTCCTGGGTGCTTTGCTGCGCTGCCGTGAGCGGGGATCTCCCAGTGCAGGAGGAATAGGAGGTTAATGAGAATCCACATTTTGTCTTTTTTTTTTTTTTTTTTGTATTTACAGAGTTTGATCCTTTAGTCTCCCAAGACAGCTTTACACCTGTAAGTCTGACTCCTTTGATGCAAGTTTACTGGGGAATGAGCCGGTTGTGAACTCCTTTAGCATCAAAAAGGAACTGAAAGCAACAAAGCTGTTCAGTGCTTGCGCTGCACGGAGGAGCTTTCAGGAACTCCTCATAAACCAAATGCCTGTATGTTCGATTGCAGGTGCAGGGAAGGAATAAAAATAACTAGTCCCAGGGGTGAGCAGCCCTTGCATTTGTTGAAGGTCGGAGAGTCCTGGCTGTGGTTAGGCGAAGGAGAGGAGCAGTCGCTTTGCTCCCGGCTGGTGGGGCAGGAGGGCTGTGAACTGAGGTGGGGAGCGATGCTGCATCCCTTTGAAAATGCAAAAAAAAAAAAAAAAAGCAGAGGGGTGATATGGTCTGGGCTGAGCTAGAGTTTGGCCAAAACCCCAAGCCTGCCTGCTTCACGCTGATGAAAAGTGCTCGTGTGGCTGCTGGTGATCCCGAGAGCTGGGGCCTGGGCTTGGACTCCTTTCCAAGCGATAAGAGAGATTTAATCTAATTTAATTTTCCTCAACAAATATGTTTAACCTTTTAACGATATTACAAGTGATGTATAAGCATTGAGAAATCCTTGTCTTTCCCCTGCTGTTGACATGTACAATCCTTTTACGGAACGACACAAGCGACTGGTGTAAAGCTCTGAACAGCATTAATGGGAACGATGCCGTTCCCCTACCCTGCAGCACCCTGAGCTGGATGGAGTCCGTAGGTGCCCTGGATCTGGTGCACTCAGTAATAAAATGAGTGTAAAATAAGAGGACACATGTATATGTATATAAAATATTTTTGGGGTAGGCAGAGATCCTCTTCCTCCCACTTTGGCTTTGCATTGTAGCCTCAAGTGGGAGTAAATTACAGGTCTGAGCACTCTAATGCACCTTCCTAATGCAAGAGACAAGTGTTACTGGGTGTTGAGAGCTGTCTAGATGGGAACGAATCCCAGGACTTGGCAGGACAGCTCTCTTAAGGAAGTTCCAGTGCATCAGCTCATCTCCGATCCTGTTCTTGCAGGAGCTCTTAGCCCACGGCAGATGTTCTTCAGCTCCCTGTGGGAGAGCTCAGCCAGCCTGGACCCTTTCTGCTGGGGGCAAAAGCATCCTTGTGCTGGAGGAACACCTGCGTTCGCGGCATCGGCTGTTCCAGATGTGGAAGGGATGGGCTGGAGCTCAGGGAATTGTTTTACAAGGGCTGAGTTAAATCAGACCTTCTCTTTGAACAGCCAGCAGCTCGTGGCGAGGCTCACGGATGCTCTTGTTATCCCGTATCCCATGCTGGGATAGCACCATCCTGACCTTTGTCCGGTTTGCGGGGGGAGGTTTAGCTCACCAGTGGGTTGTACCGGGGGGATGAAATGTCTTCTCAGGTGTGAGGGAAGGAGCCTGTTGAGAGGCGAGGGGGAAGGAGCAGGGGTACAGCACAGCTGGGTCTTTGTCTGCAATAAGAAACAATTCCCAGTGGCCATAGCCATGTGTAACTGTTTAAGGGGGATTTGTGTGTTTGGGGGGAGGACTGGAGCTGTGCCTGTCCTTGAGTGGTGGAAACAGGGAGAAAAACAGCTGCCAGGCTGGGTCAGACCAAAGCTTCATCCGGCCAGAAGATGCCAAGAGGACAGGGCACAATCCTGACCTGTTTACAGCCAGCATTCCAGGGGCTTTCCCATCGGGATGCTTCCTCCAAATCCCTGTGTTTAACAGCTACCAGCAGACCTGTCCTCTCTGAGCTTCTCCAGCCCTCCTTTGCAGCCGTAGGTATTTCTGGCTCCCAGAACATCCCCTGACAATGAGTTCCACAATTTAATTACAAGGGGAAAGGAAATGGCTTTGGAGAGATTTTTCAACCTGCTGCCTGATCCCTTTATTCCTGTGTTGTCAGGAATGGTGCCTGGAGAGGGATTGAGAAGGGGAAGTGAGGGAGAGGGGAGAGAAGGTAGGGCTTGAATTTGGGAATGACGTGTGGCGGGGGGGGACGGTAAAAAAAAAAACCAAACTGGAGCTGTCCCAGGGATGGATGCTTTTGCGTGCAGTGCGTACCCCAGCTTCATCCTCTGTGCAGATGAACGGGATATCGCCTTGGTGCTGCTTTAATATGGGGAAGGTCAGACTGGTGTGAAGTGAGATGACACTGGTGTAAACCCAGTGTAACTACAAGCAGTTAGTAATCAAGGAGTGAGTGCTTCCAGCGTGGGACTGGCTGGGTGTCGGGGCTGCTCACCCTGAGCAGGGGAGGGAATTGGGGTGCAAGCGATGGAGAGAGGAGGTGAGAATGTCTGCCTTTGCCTCTGCAGGCAGGACGTGCCCCAAGCCCAGCATCGTTACCGCTGTGTGAAACCCAGCGGGACACGAATGGGGTGTTTGGGAGGGGAGGCCCTCGCTGAGCTCTGTGTTTGCAGGGTTCACGCGAGGTGTTGGCTGCAGCCAGCCCTGCAGCACCGCGCTGCAGAAACCCAGCCAAAAACCTAACAGCATCTCCAGGTGATATGTATTTTTTTTTTTCCCCCTTCAGCTAGACCGGAGAATAGAAAATGGCTGATCCATGGGGGTGTTTTTGAAGCAGGACAGTAAATAGCATCCCTGGGTCTTCACAGCTTGCTCTTTCAGCTGCATGTTTTTCTAACAAAAAATGTGCATCTTGAGTTTTCCGTGTCAGCTCCCAGTGAGTAGGTGACTTCCTTTGGGATTTGCACTGTTTCAGGACGTGCCCAGCAAATATGGTTTCGTACAGACATCTTCATGTGTTTCATAGTGGTTTCTTCTTTTACCATTTGTAAATATTTCACCTTTTTTTAAATTATTCATTCATTAAGTGGCTTGGATGGGAGAAGGACTCATGCTTAAAATATATACAAGGACTTAAAACACTGCAAGCCTGAAAGGATGTGAAAAAATAATTTGGGAGATTATTTTTTATACCAGAATGAGCCCTCCTTAAGTACTAGGAGGGGATGGGAGGTGAAGGGACGTGGTGTCACACCAGTCCTGGCTCAGGCTGGGGCTTACAGGGTCCTGCGAAGCTGCCTTGTGCTGGTGCTGCTGCAGCCGTGGCGTGTGTCCAGTACGGTAAAAAAAAAAAACAGAAATAGTTGTTCTCCAGTGCATTGGTAACCTATGACTTTTGTATAATAATTAATTCAGGGTTGTAGATAACTGAAATTGCACATTACATCTGTGTCCCCTGCTGGAGCAAACTGTGAACCTGTTCCTCACTCCACCTGCCTCGAAGCACTGGACAGTAAAGGTTAAAATGCTGCTGGTAAAATGAACGGTGCCTTTTTTTTTTCCCCTGTATTTTTTTTTTTCCTTGAAGGAGTAACTTGTGGCAGTGCTGTGCACTTTTATAGTGCCTCTATTCTGGGATCTCAAAACGTCATCGGGCTGTTAATTAATTAAAGCCTGTCAACAGTTCCACGGGCAAAGGTGGTTTTTATCGGTGATAGCCAAGCGCTTTGAGCTGCTGCCTGGTGCTTTGTGGGGAAGGAAGGGAAACCTCCAGGTTTTAGAAATGAGAAACAGGCAGAGATGAGCAGAGCTCAGAGACCCTGTGGGGTGGATGAACCCCCTGCGGATGGGGAAACTGAGGCAGAGAAGGGTGACTATAAAGAGTCAGGGAGAGATGGGCAGCGGAGCTTGGAGCAGTGCCCCATCCCTGGGAGGTCTCTGCCCTTGGGTCCCCTTGCTGATGGTGTTACCCCAACCTCAGTACAATCCTCGCACCATGGCTGAGCATCCCAGCGTGGGGCAGCTCCAGGGTTCATCCACCCTCATTCGTTCCTTTGTGTTTGCAAAAGCTCTCCCTGAGGTGTTTTTGAAGGTTACCTTCAAACGCAAAACGCTTGCTTGAGAAAACTGCATAAAAGCTCCAAAAACCCAGGCTCTGGCCAGGAGCCAGGATAATGTTTCTTAATCTTTTTCTGTGGTGCTCATCACCTTTGGTGTGTTCCCAGATGTCGATGGTAGATGTTCGTTATCGCTTTCCTGTTCTGGCTGAGGACCATTCTCGCTTTCTTGAACCACAAAGTGTCTTTTCAGCTCAGGCTGGGGTTTCACAGTCTGGTACCTCATCACGTCAGACCCTGCCGCTGCGCTAGGCGATGGATTTTCGTGCTGCTGTCTCTGGTTCTCCTCCGCTGCCCAACCTACGGGGCTTTAGGGCATTTTTGGGTTGCATCAGCCCAGCAGACATGTGAGCCAAGCTGGATGCAACGAGGGTCTCGTGGTGGGGAGGGGGGACATCCATGATGCTGCTCCCCTGCAGCGAGCTGCTGTCCTTCCCCAGGCATCTCTGGGGTGGTTTAGGGGAGGCAGGACCTACAAGGAACTTACTTTTTTGGGAGATGTCTTCTGTGTCTGCCCCGTTGTGCCTTATCACGCACTCGGGGGCGATTTCGCAGCTTCCCAGCCGCTTCCGCAGCAGACGGGCTCAGCTCCGCGCCCCCGCCGGCAGCAGAACCAGCCTCCCCCCTCGCTGCTGAGGCAGCTGGAGCTGCCGCTCCACCAGCCTGCGAACAAAAAAAAAACCCTGCTTTTTGGCTGTGTTATTTTGGATTATTGCAGCATTTCTCGCTCTCCCAGGGAACCGGCGTGCGCAGAGCTGGTGGCATCTGCATTGCCGTTGAGTGCTGAGGCTGAGCTGCCTTCAGGTTTGGACCTGACTTGGTGCAATTTTGGTGGGCAAAGACCTACAGGGAAAAAAACAAGCACTGAGAAGTTGCTATGTGTGTTTTTGGAAAGCGTGCGGCTTTCCAGAAGCATCTCAGCGCACAAACAGCCCTGCCGTTGGAAGGAAAACCCAGTTTGGTAGCTGGTGCCATTGCCAAGATCAACCCAAAGTCAGCCGCTTTTTCCAGCAAGGCTGTTTGTGTTCACGTCCCTTGGACGCGGCGGCGGGGCCAGGCTGGATCCTGCCTTCGCCTCCTGCTGCTGCCCGGGGTGTGTGGGGCTCTGTGGGAGCGGTGACATTCCTGGCGACTTGCACCACGGTCTGGCGATGGCCGGACACTTTTGATGGACGATTGAGGTCCTTTGATAAAGGGCAAAAGAAACATGAGGCTCTTGCCAATATCTGCAGCCTCTTTCCTCTGACTTCTGGTTTTTCCTTTTTTTACCACGGTTGATTTTCTTGGAAGGCAAGATGCTGTCAGCATCAGTTCTTCCCCTTCCTGTCAGAATAAGATATTAGGGGACAGCCCTCCTTTTCCCCTAGTGCAAGCATGGCCACAAAACCCCGTTCATCAGTCCAGTTCACAAACCTCCTCCAGCCCTATCTCACTAAGGCCCTCTCAGGCTCTTGCAGTGCGTGAGGTTATTTAATTTTCACTGCGATGTGCCCAGGTATCGGCTGTGCCTGTGTGTCCTTTCGGGCTCTGGCAGCTCCTCGTGCACCATGACCACCAGTGCTGGTCTGCTGGATGGAGAGGACAGTGCTCATGGATGGTCCCCACCAGCGTGGAGGAGCTCTTACCCACCCCATGCCCACCAGCAGGATGGCAGTGTTTTGAACGGGAATCTGAGCTGTAGCACCCATCGCTTTCCAGCTGAAGAAGTTCCCCCCTCAACTGGCGCTGCTGGAGCATCGGGATGGATGCGGTGTACGGCCAGCGGTGGCTCTGGCTGTGATGCTCTTGCAGCATGAGAGTGATCGTCACCACCGTGCTGGACCTGCCCTCTCGGCGCTTCCCAGTGCCCTTAGAACTGATACAGCGCTTGCTTTCTTTGCTTAGTGAAGCCTAGCAGGTCCAGTGGCACTGCACGTAATGAGCTTTGAAAGGAACACTTGTTCTGATGCATGTTTGACAAACTCCAAAGTGCTTTTGCTCAACAAGTTTTTGTGGCTCCCGTTGGCTGGGAGAAGCCCCAGTGCCCACATCAATGAGGTTCTGCTTGGATGCTTGAGATGGGATTTAGTTCGTTATGGGAAGTGGCTGCTGAAGTGGGTAATTGCAGATCTGGAGGTGTTTGTCCTGTCTGCTCGTTCAGATTGAAGAAAATTTAGGTGCAATTTCACAGGTGTACAGGTACTAAATTACTTCTGTGGGGATACCGTGCGTGTATTGATAGAGTAACAAAGATAAAGAACTCTCATTTCTTTGTGTGGTGGAAGAAAGCAGACGGAAGGTAATTAACAGCCAGGTGCCGCAGCCCGGCTGTTGGAGAGGTCCTGTGGTTCCCACGGTCCCATTTTGGGGAGAAGGGGATCCCTCCTCCCACTTGGCTTGGAGCGTTCCTTGAAAAATTGACCTATAGTTGTGTTTTCATGTTCATGTAACGTGTTTGCTCTATACTCTGCCATCCTGTTCTGCTGCTGGTGCCCGGGCTGAGGGCAGCTCCCCAGGAAGGATGGACCCTGGGAGCCCGCACAGAGCTGCTGTGACCTGGGAGACCTGATGGCTTGTGTTCCCGAAGGCAGCCCGAGGTCTCCAGTGTGGTCTGATTTCAGCTGATGACTTAATTTGTCTTCATTCAATTGCTGGGTTTTGAGCGTGGTTCAACCCAGGCACCTGCCGAGGTCCTTTCCGTTGGATTGGGGCACGAGTGTGCGATATGAACATGAAAAATCTGAAACAGTAGTGCTGGCATAGAGCATTGATGCTGGGTTTTCTTGGCATGGTTTGAGCTTTAAGTCGAGTTTTCTTGGGATGGGGGCCCGGCCTCTCCCCTCTCTGTGAAGTGCCCCAAATTCTGGCTTTTCTCGGGGAATAACAAATAGCAGCGGTTGTGTAAACCCCCTGATGCTTTATGCACCATTTCTGCAAATAATCCTTGTTTATAATTCACCCTTGGCAGAAAAAGACTTTAAATTATTAAGGCACTAAATATTTTGCAATAATGGAATAGAGATAAAGCTCTTGGCAGAAACAAATTGCTGGGAGAAGTTCCTGTTCGGTGCATTTGGTGCTTTAAAGTATGATGAGGAATAATGTGCAGGGGGACTGGGAATTCATCACTTGATCAAAAGATTTGCTCCTCTCTTAGAAAGCAGCTGCTTGGTGTGAGCTTTCCGTAACCCCTGTAAATAAGGAGCGTCCCCACGGCACGCATGTGTGGGTCCCCAGAGCTGTCCCCACTTGCTGTGGGGGTGAAGGTGGCCCACGGTGGTTTAGGTGGTGAAGGTGGGGGGACAGGAGGTCTCTGTCCTGGCATTTAAAGCTGTTTTCATGTGCTCCGTGCTCCCCCAAGGGCCGATTTTTAGGGGAGCTGCTGCCGTTGGACCCTGGCCATGGTTGGGGGATTCTGCGTTTGTTCTCCAGGAGTGGGAGATGCTGGTGCCAGTCCATCCTGTGGTTGTGCTGGAAATGTTCTGTGTCCTAACAGCAGCTGCTGGTAAATCAGAGGTGTTCTAGTGGTGGGAAATTGAGCATTTTTAAATAAATAATTAAATATTCAGTGTTTTTGCTACCTGTCGCTTATTTATCCCATTATTACAGCAGCTAGTGCTTGTCAGCATCTGGACTTCTGTGACCAGGCAACCACACGTGTGTGTGTATATGTACAGACAGATGTCATACGGCTACATATGGATGTATTTCAGGAGCTATACCCATCATCTTCCAGCTCTCTTTTGGAGAGAGATTTGAAACATGACCCATGGGGGTTCAAACCCCAGGATGCTCCCAATATTTTTTTTCATCATCTCAACATTTTAAAGCCAATAGCATCCTTACAGTGACGATGTTTCCAGCCTGGGGTGAGCAAAGGGAAGACAGTGACATGTGCCCCCAGCACACCGGTTTCAGCCCCTTTTTTCTTTTTCCAGGAGACCTGTGCAACTGCAGCGCCGTGGGGAGCGTCAGCACAGCCGAATGCAACGGCACGACGGGGCAGTGTCCCTGCCTGGAGGGCTACACGGGGCTGCGGTGCGAGAGCTGTGCCCCGGGGTTCTACCTGGAGCAGAGCAGCCAGCGGTGCCGTCCCTGCGGCTGCAGCCCCGCCGGCTCCCGCAGCGCCCAGTGCGATGAGTAAGTACAGCGGTGGTTTTTCTGAGCTTTCTGCGGTGGGATGTGTGTGTGGCTTTGGGATTTGGGATACAGATCAGGCAAGAATGGATCTTGTCATCTGGTGCAGGTATTAAAAAAAAAAGACAAAGCAGGGAGGAAGCTGGCTTTATAAAAATTCGTGAAGTGTTTTCTTCCTCTCCTTCAAGACCTGGTTTATAAAAATATCCATAGCTGTGGCAAGAGCCCCAGCAGCCCACGGGGAAGCTAACTTGCATTTCTCGATTGCACGAAAGCAGAACCTCTCCTCTAATGCCTTGTCCATCCCATTAGTCCCTATCGGACGGCACTGCCTTCACGCTTGAGCTCCGGAGGGGAGCAGAGGAGCTTTGGAGAGGTTTGTTCTCGAGCCCCATATTTGTTACCCCAGAGGCAAGCAAAGCTTTGTGCTCTGCCCTTGCTGAGCATCATGAAAGCAGCAGCAGCCCGACAGCAGCGTCGGCTCATGCCTTGCCCGGCATTTAGCCCTGCTGCCTCCTCTGCTCTTCTGTGTCAAAGTCACTGTAGCTGATGCTTTGAGCCCCTGTGTAATTAATCTGTTCCTCTTCATTCCACCTCACCCACCCTCACATTTTACCTTTTAAAAGCCAGCATGCAATTATTTTTTTTTTCCAACTTCCACTGATCTGTCAGTCATTAGAGACTTGTTGCTGAGTTGCAGGTTTCACTTTATTCCTGCAAATAATGGTCTGAGCAGCAGCCAGACCCTCTGGGTCCCCTGCTCGCAGGCAGGGAGATGCAGGGTCTCTCCCTGGAGGAGACCCCCCCACCCATCAAACCATCCTGTGGCAGCTTCCAGCCTCCTGGGCACCAGAAAGTCATCAGCAAAGGCATCCCCGGATCCCCTGGCCCTTCTCCAAGGCCCTGCAAGGGAAGCGGTACCCACGTGCGGATGCAGCGGGATTCTGCGCTGCTGCCTCGTGCTGGCATCAGCCTTGTTGTCTTTTAGGGTTTGGTCCGGGCTCAGCGTGTGTTAAGCACCTGCACCTTCCTGCCAAGGCTGGGGCTGAGTCAGAACCGAAATGATCTGCAGGAACATGCTGTTTGTAATTACTTTATACTTTTTCTTTTTTTCCAGACACCCAACCCCTCTGTTGGTGTCTTTTTTGTTTCAATGCTGCATTTTTCTGCTTGCATAAGCTCTGAAAAATCAGAACTTAAAAGCAATGCTCTAGGTGACTGGAGTGACCTGCTCACTAAAGAAGGTGATTCTTGGGGCTGGAGAGTGGGGAGCTTTTCACTTGGTTTTTTAGGGGTTGTTTTAGGTATGGGAAGATGTGTCTGGAAGCATCAGGGTTTGCCACAGGCTGGAACACCTGAGTTTGGCCAGATCTGCTGGAAAGGCCAATAGGGCAGAAAAGCGGATGGGGCAAATCTTATCTTTGAGGGCTGGGAGGGGAGGGAGGAGCTGCTGGAGTGACTGGGTTAACTGGGAGGGAGCGTTCTCGCCTCAGCTGAGTCACTGGGCAAAGCAGAGACACGGGTGATGTCTCCCTGCGTAGAGCCAGCCAGGAAACGCCCTTGGGAGCTGCAGGTGAGATGCTCCGAGTGGGGAGGGAGAACGAGGAGTTCACTCACGTAGTGAGGCATCGCACCTGACCTTGGCGTGTACGGACCCAGACGTGGTAGAGGACCTCCCAGCTTCTCTTCAGCACCGTTTTACAGCCTTGAGGGACATGGGAGGTGCGGATCCTTGGACGTTTAGAAAGCAGTGTAGGGAAAAATGTGGAGGAAGACTTGGGGAGGAGGACTGATGTTAGCAGAGGTCGCTCTGTGTGTCTCTTCCCTGCTCAGTGGGGTTTGCTGCAGACAGAGATGACCTCTGGGCATTTAAAAAGAGGAAAATTAGGTCAGTTGTCTGTGTTGTAGGGCTGGGGGCATCGGTACGGCTGTGAGATGGGCAGCACAGTGATGTGTATGGGAAAATGAAGCGGGATGCAAAATCCGGTGGGGCTGATGCTTCCATCATTTCTATGGCATTGAAATGCGGGTGGCAGAACAGGGTGACACACCTCTGCTGCCTGTCTGTGCCTAGGATGAGGGGACTGGGTACCAGGCTGCATCCCTGCAGCAGGGTCCATCCAGATGGGTGCGAGAACCTCTTCTGTATTGCCAGGAGGTGTGTGTGTGAGCCCAGGAACAAGGTTTTTGGCTCTTGTGCTGGAAACATTGGGGCTGGAGCACTGGGCTTGATGTCTACCTGGATGAGGGGTGTGTGTGTCCCTCCATCCCTCCAGGCAATCCTTGCTTGGGATGAGGCACAACAAGTGTTGCCCAACACCAGCAACCAGCTTCTGTTTCGTTGCCATTCAAAATACTGAAAGCGGTATTTTTAATTTATTTATCTTTTAAAGCACCCGCCCAGCTCTAACTTGCACAAGTTAATTCCTGCATGCTGGCTTAAGAAAAAAGCGACCGCTGTTCCGAGGAGTCTCCGAGTGAAACAACGGCTTCTTTTTGGGCTCTGACCCTTCCTGACAGCAGCTGATTCGAGAGGCAGACTGCCTGAGGGCTGAGCTCTGGGGGCACACAAAACACGTCTGATAGGTTTCAATCAGCTTTTGTAAAACTGCCTTTTAAAGCACCACCACCATATGATGATTATTAGTATTATTTCTAGGCAGGCTCTATGGTTAGCCAGATGGCACACCCAAGGACACTGTTTATTAACTAGACCCCAAATGCAGACTGTCAAATAAAAAGAAAAAAAAAATCCTTTTCCCGAGGCAGTCAGTTGATTTTGGGAATGAACATTGACCTGACATGCTGTCGCTGTGAATGGACTCCACGGCCACTAATCAAAGGTCTGGTTTTGTGGTGTTTTAAATTTCATTATCTGGGGAGATCTACACAGATCCCCCTCTGGGATGGCAGAGGATTTCCAGGCTCTGCTTTGGGTGGGTTTTTTTGTTAGATGAAAAGCTGTGTGGAGCTGGAGCTTGCTGTGGGGCTGGATGCAGTCCAGGGCTGCGCGGGGAGGGCTGGCATATCTCGGAGAGGGGGAGCATGTTGTCCCCGCTGCGGTAACGCCCGGAAACCTCGGCTAAAACCACATTTCACTGGGCTGGATGCTGGGTAGACACTTGCTAAAGATAGCTGTGGCCTGGAAGTGTTCAGAGTCCGTAGAGGAAGGGTGGAGAAAGAAGCTGGAGTTTCAAGAGCCATGGCCAAGGTCATGGAGCAGGGGAGGAGGAGGAGGA